>APFE030989141.1:14807-33187 GCA_000404065.3 Pinus taeda
TTGTATCTGCTCCTATAGAGGTTAAAGCATTAACAGAATTAGAAATACCATTACATAAATACAATGTACCAACCTTTTCTCCTTTTTGTATTACTAGGGCTTCTTTAGTGACCTTCCAAGTTTTATTTGTCAAAGTAGTTACACAACCTTCACCTCCCAATTGCCCTATTGAAATTAGATTTTTCTTCATATCTGGAACATGCCTTACCTTCTTTAATAGCCATTGGTTTCCATTCTGTTGTTTTATGAAAACTTTACCCATTCCAATAATTTTAGAGGGTTTATCATCACCCAAACGAACCTATCCAAAATCTCCTTGAACATATTCATGTAAATGTTTCCAATCAGGTGTGGCATGGAATGATGCCCCTGAATCTACCACCGAGGCATAATTAAAATTTTCTAATGAAAGAATCAAAGCATCTTGTAACACTTCACCTATCACATTCGCTTCATGATTGTTTTCTTGTTGCATGTCTCCTTATTTTCCCTTACGAGACTTACACTCTTTCTTCAGATGTCCTTTCTTCCCGCATTTCCAACACATTATCCCCAATCTGGACTTGGATCTGCCTTTCCTTGAATTACTGCGATATCTTGGGCTCTTTCATCTTTCCATTTTTCTTCCCCTAGTCTCTGCCTTCAAAGCATTACCTGATGTCTCACCAGAGCTTTTCCATCGCATTTCCTCTGTGAAGATTGCACCAAAAACATCATCAAACTTTAAAGTACTAGATCTAGAGACAAAGTTACTAATGGCCATAACTAAACCATTCCAACTTTTTTCCAATAAGTACAGAAATAAAAAAGCCCTAAATTCATCATCAAAAGTTACCCCTATAGAACTTAACTGAATGGTAACCGTATTAAATTCATTTAAATAATTAGCAACAGATCCACCTCCTAACATCTTCATATTAAATAAACTCTTAATAAGAAATACCTTATTTGAGGCCAAGGGATTTTCATATAATTTGGCCAATGCCAACATTAAACCCTTGTTGTTTCCTTTGAAATATTAAAATATACTGACGCTACTAGGCATAGTTGTATTGTTCCAAGTGCCTTTCTGTCGATAATATCCCATTGTGTGTTTGTCATACTTGTTGATTTCTTTGTCTTTCCGCTCAATGGTAGGTACAGATCTTTCTGATACAGATAATCTTCCATAATTGGTAGTTTTGGCCATTAAATTTTTCGACCCTAAACCTACCATCTTACACCATTGCTCCCACTCGAACCAGGAACCCTTCTCTCCTACGATTTTATCATACAAATAGACCTTTGACTCTGATACTAGTTGTTAGAAAATTATATATTATAGGGCAATGGAACACATAAAATATTGCATAAGCATAAACACATAAAAGACATAAAACAAGAGACACAGATATATGTGGTTCACTCAATTTGGGCTACATCCATGGAGAAACAGTCAGTCCTTCCTTTTATATTATTTAGCAAAATGAAGAGATACAACCTACAGTAGATCTATTGTAATTCCCTCTTCACTCTCACACAATCTCCTATCTCTTTCTTGCTCAAAATAAACATATGCATAGCTGCAATACAATTCCCTCATATATAGAAAAGGGTTGCCTTCTAGGGAAAAAAAACCTAAATTAAACATAACCTATATCGTCAAATCATCTGCCTAATGAACGGCTTAGATTGACTACGAAATTACAATACTTTACAAGGCAATTTTACATATAATTTTTAGCTTCAGAGGCGCTGCCCCCGAACCCCCATTGGGGGGGTCTCTAAAAAATCGTCGTTGCTACCCCATTACGAAGTGGGGTCCAATTCAAAAATACCTTTGAATAAAGAAAATAATCAAGCTCCACACCCAACACAATCGAAACACCTAGCCACAAACTCTGCTACATCCTTCTTTAGATTCGACCAATAATAAAATTTCTTCACTACGATCAATGTCTTCTGGTAGCTTTGGTGACCCAAATATTGTTTTGCATGAAACTCCCTCAAGATCACCTTCTTGAGCTCACTACTATCTAAAAAATATATCCTATCTCTAAATCTAACTAATCCATCTGTTGTAAGGAAATAGTCCATATCATATGCACCTGCATCTATACTTGTTCATGTACCACTACCTGCATCTATACCTGAACCTGTACCACTACCTTTACTTGTACATGTACATGTACTACTACCTATACCTATACCTATACTTTGCTACAACCTGTGCATAATCTCCATATACCAGACATCCTGATGACTTTCCTAAAAGATCCTATCAAGTAAGTTTGTCCCATAGGAGCTCATAGTTACTAAGTGATTTTCGCTTGCTAAGAGCATCTGCCACCATGTTCTCTTTTCCTTTGATGTACCTGATCTTGAAGTCAAACTCACTGATTGTGGCTAACCATCTAGCTTGCCTAGCATTCAAATTTGACTGGTCAAACAAATCTCAACCCAATATGGTCACTCGTCAGTACAAACCTTCTACCAAGAAGATAGTGCCTCCACATCTTCAATGCATGTATGATTGCTGCTAAGTCAAGATCATGTGTTGAGTAGCTCTACTCGTGCTCGTTTATTTTTTGAGACTCATAACATACCACCTATCCATCCTACATGAGAACTCCAACAAGTCTCCTCTTGCAACCATCTGTACACAAGCTCCTTGTCTGGATCTACAATCTTTACCACTGGAGCATGTGTCAACAACTCCTTAAGTTGCTCAAAACTAGCCTCACACTCCTTTGTCCACTCAAACTTCTTACCCTTTCTCTGCAATGATGTAATAGGATAAGAAGTTTGTGAGAAGTTCCTAATGAACCTCCTGTAATAGTCTGCCAACCCCATGAAAGATATAACCTCATCCACATTTCTAGGAGCTACTCACTCCATGATGGCTCTCATATTTTTTGGATCTACTACAATTCCCTCCTTGGAGATAACATGGTCCAAGTAATGTACCTCAGTCTGAAAGAATCTGCACTTGTTGATCTTAGCATACAATAGATGATCTCTCAACAACCTCAATATTGTTGCTAAATTCTAGGCATGCTCTTCCTCATTTTTAGAATATACCAATATGCCATCAATGAACACAATAACAAACTTATCCAATACAAACACAACTCACTATTCATCAAGCACATAAATTTAGTTGGAGCATTAGTCAAACCGAATGGAACTACAACAAACTCATAATGCCCATAACTAGTCCGGAAAGTTGTCTTGTAAATGTCCTCCTCTTTAATGTGTACCTAATGGTATCATGATCTGAAATCAATCTTCAAGAACATCGCTGCTCCCTTTAGCTGACCAAACAAGTCATCAATCCTTAGTAATGGATACCTGTTCTTGATGGTCACTTTGTTCAACTTCCTATAGTCAATGCGCAATCTGAGAGTACCATCTTTCTTCTTCAAAAACAACACCAGTGCACCCCAAGGTGATAAACTTGGCCCAATTTATCCTTTGTCAAAAATTTCCTTCAACTGCAACTTCAACTCTACCAACTCAATTGTGCTCATATTGTAAGGTTCTTTTTATGTTGGATTTGCCCCTGGCACTAACTCAATAGAAAATTCTACTTCCCTGTGAGGTGGCAACTCTAGAATCTCTTTGGGAAACACATCCTGAAATTGTTGTAGAACTGGTTACCTGCTAAAAACATCTACATCGTCAACTTCCTTACCTTTGTCACTAGAAATATGTATGGAAAATAACACACATCCTTTTCTGCGATTGCACTTTGCGTGGATAGTTGTCACCATCCTAACTAATGTGGCTTTCTTCTTTCCCTGCAAGACTCTTGATTCCCCATTGTCATCAACACATTCAATGGATTTGTCATAACGATCTACCTCGGTCCTATGAAGGTACAACCAATCCATGCCCAACAGCATACTATATGATCCTAACATTAATACATTCAAATGTGTTGCGGTAGGCATACCATTTAAATCAGATGCATTCGCACTTACCCAATGATGAACTCGCTTCTCTGTACCTATAGCCAACTGCACTAACCAAGATTCTGCATACAATTCCTTACTCAAACCACACTTATCCACCAAGTCAGGATTAACATAACTATAACTAGATTCAGGTTCAATCAAAATATAAATAACTTGATCACAAATTTTACCGTCCATCTCAATGATAGATGCCTGATGGTCTACCTGTTTATTATCCAATGCTACATAAATACGAGGAACGCTCTGACCAACATCCCCAATGGTATGTGCCTCATGTGCACAATATATCTAAGGCCTACCACCCTAATTTTATGGGCAATCTCTCTTAAGATGCTCCTTTCCACATGTCCAACACTCCAATTGACTAGTACCCTCACCTCTATGTTGTTGTTGTGACCCATGTCCATGTCTAGCTGCATTGAACCTCTTTTGCAGTGCCACATTTTCTTTCTCTTCTACATTATGAGGCCTTTCTCTCTTAGGCTTCCATTTACATTTACATTTGTCTTTCCCTTTCCAATCTTACTTAGATTCATTCTTACACTTTGATTATTCATAGCAATGCTTCAATTTCCCAATAAATTCCTTAAGTGATCGAGGCTCATCATACTCAATCCGATCTCTAAATGCTAATGGAAATCCACTGACAAATTATTGAACTTTAGCCTTCTTATCTTTAATATACAATACATACCTCAATAGCTCCAGGAACTTAGTCATGTACTCTCCATATGTCATTGATCCCATATTTAGCTCATAAAATACTTTGGCCTTACTATCGTAGTACCTTTCTGACAAATACTTCTTCCTAAAAAGCCTCTTGAACTCATTCCAAGTAAAATAATTGGTCCTGGTGTCTCTAACCTACTTCACATCTTCCCACCAGATGTATACTTTAGCTCTCTAGCTGAAGATAGCTACTATGGCCTTCATATTATCTGCGTAATTATGAAACTCAAAGAATTTCTTCATCCCAAGTATCCAAGCCTCTACATCTTTTGGATTATCCATCAAAAGTAGGTGGATTTTCTTTCTTAAATGCATCTAGAAAGTATCCCCTATCACTCCTCATGTAAGGATGATGACGATGACTATCGTGATGCCTATCAAAACCAAAACTAGAATAGTACCTATATCCATCTCCTCTCCTATCTGGAGTATCCAACAACCTGCCATCTCTAACAGCGTCATCTCTATCTGACCTATAACCACCATGAGACCTACTTCCATATGCCCTGTTAGTTATGTCCTCATGTCCATGGTTGATCCGAAGTGGCCCTTTTCGTTGCAATTCTAACAAAATCTGAAGAAGTATTGCATTAACTTATGCTTGATTCGCTTGTGCTTGTATGATCAAATCATTGTTTACCTTACAACTCCTTATTTCTTCCTTCAAGCTTCTCAATGTGTCTACCAAATCAGAATATTTCCCAACACCACACTTCTCATCTGACTCATAGGGAGAGTCTTTGTAGTCTACCATCTAGCTAGTCATTTTGGTCTTTATCCTGCGAGGCATACTATGTCAGCTAAACCAATGTACCTTAACGAAATTTGGGGAGGATATCTCATCTGCAAGATCATCAAATCAGTGTGATACATGTATAAACATAATCATAACAACATATATACATATACTACATAAACACATAACCATGCAACCATTAGTCTACCTAGAGACCAATCATCAATGTATGACAATATCAAATACACATAACATGACCTCATGCATGACAACAACAACCATACCGACATACATTGAAAATATGCAAGCCTAAATAACATGTAACCAATCATACACTCATGATGACATATTTCATAACAACAACATCCTCTTCCACATGGCAACATCACTACAACCATGACTGACAACATGCATATGCAACAAACACATAGACCACAAGGATGATTAATCACACATGAAAACGACATGAATGCATGACCAACACACTATCCATCCAATCTGAGGGGTGAACCATGCTCTAATACCACTCTGTAACACCCTCCTGCCACATCTACCGAAGTAACTAGCCAACCAGGGTAAACATTTGACGATATGCTACTATGATTAGATTCAACCTCCTATGTGACATTAAGGAAGTGGAATCAATGGAAACACAACATCACAAATATGTAATCTACAGGTGTAAACAACATATTTAAGCATATGGATCTCATACTTATCTGAGAATCGTTAAGAACCATTGTTCCCTCATATCATTTGTTGCGTTATCATCTATTAGGTCATAGATACATGTTCCATTCATTTACAAGTAAAAACATGATGAGAGCCATACATAGCCATTTTTATGAAACTCATACATAACCAACATAATAGTAATAGAAATACCAATGAAATCATAGCCATATGATCCATATATAAACCAGCATAATACTCATAGAAATACAAGGAGAAATAACCTCGTATTGATGATGCAAAATCCAAACCCGGTATGGGACTACCACGATCCACTCGACCATAGAATGGCTGAGCTAAATATCTTTGCATCCATTCACCCCCATTCCACATTCCAAGCATGAATGTGGGCCTCAAACCAAAATAAATAACCTGGGAATCTCGAGGCTAAACTACCTCACCCTCATTAATAGAAACCAGGCTTTATCGTAATCCATCCCAGATCACTAGGCCAACACAATAAACATGTCATAATAGGCTTTACCATGATGTTCACTCGATCACTAGGCCAAAAAAGCATTGATACCATTGGATTTCTCCACCTACAATGTGAGGAATTTTCATGTCTCCTAGTCTCTTAGGCTTTACCGCAATCCAAACTAGATCACTAGGCCCTAAACTGAGACCCACTCTCCAAGCTTTACCACATATCCCAACTCAGGATTACTATGCCCAATGGAGAGAAAACCACCTCTTAGCTTTACCATATATCCTACCATTCACCGGAAAAAATTCCTAGGCCCACCGAGGCAACACAAAATCTGGCTTTATCACAAACCCCAAAGTCTGGTTTAGGGGTTACTAGGCCATGTGTTCTATCATTTGGAGATCCACCTCACTCATCTTTGAATCCATCTGGCAATCTAGCTCAACCAAAACATGAGAATTCCATCACACCATGGCTATCCAAAAATGGCAAGGCTAGGCTGAAAACATTGTCACACCTAGAAAAACCCATGCGATAACAACAAATAACCACATGTAATACCATGCATGAAAAATCTAGCAAGGAAAATACACATGCAAATCAATACCTGCAAATAATCTTGTTGTAGTTGCTTGATCTTGCTCTTCCTTTCTTGATCTTTGGTACCTCTTGCCTTCTTTTCCTTTCATGATCCAATGCCAAAATGCTCCAAGAAAACTCTAGGTGTCCAAGAGTGAGAGAGAGAGAAAGAAAGAGAATAATGACAGAGCTCCAAAACTGAACTAACAAAAAAGTTAAAAACCGATCCTCAAAAGCCTTTTTATCAATTAGGCCTCTATTTTCTTCATTTTCCATTATTTTCCTTCAATTTCCTCCTCACATGCAACTAGTGACCCTTCACCTTCCTTTTCTCCTAATTTCCATTATTTTCATAAATAAATGTGCCAAAATTTTCATTTTGTCTTTCCAAAGCCTTAGCCATTGCCTTTGCCAATTTCCTTAGCCATAATAAGCCGATGAACACCCACACTAGGATGTTTTTCCCAACATTCAGCTTGGAATAAGTGTCCCATCAATCGTGGTTATTATTTTTGCCTTTATTAACTTTTATTACATGGAATTTTCACTAAGGATGTTACAGTTATTTTGAATCTGGTATGGAATAACAGAGGCATCATACAACAACATTGTTTCTTAGAAATAGTAAATGGAAAATAATCCATGTTCAGGGACGATGCTTGGCAACAACAACCAAAGTTAAGCAGAGAGTAATGGCATCCCTTCCAACGAAGCACGAACAACTAGGGGTATAGAAAAGTCCATCAATTATGGGAACAAGGACTGGAGAATAAAAAATGGAGAAGATGGAATCTAAAAATATTTCGATAGCTAGGCCCAAATGACTTAGCCACTCAACACATAATGGAGGAACTGAGCTAGAGACAATTTTTTCTTAATAGCGATCAGGACTAGGTTAGGTAGGGGAAAAACAAGGAGGGGAGTTCAACCTTAAGGAAGCCAAAGCATATCTCAGTATGGGACATACCGATTTCAATGACCCGTCATGGAGGAAAGTATGGGTGGCTCCACACTGGCCTAAAATTAAAATTTTTATGTGGTTGATTTTACATAGGAAGGTTCTAACATGGGACAATCTTATAAAGAGAGGATATACAAGTGCATCTTGGTGTTGTCTCTACGAAAACGCAGAGGAAAACCTTAATCATCTACTTAGCACCTGCAGTTATATAAAGACCCTTTGGTACTGGTTGACCTTCATATTTCAACAAACAGATAGAAACAGGGATAACATACAGGGAAAAATAAAGAAATGGCGGGTGCAGTATACCAAACATGAGGTGGTGAGTATGACCTGGAATTTAATTTTGGGGTTCATCCTTTGGGCAGTCTAGAAGTATAGAAATCTATTCATATTCTGTGATAAGAATATTCTTGTTGAAAACCTAGTGGAGCAAATAAGGCATTAGCTTAGGGAGAAATTTATTAGTAGAGGAACGACCATCCCCCTAGGAAGTGAGAATTCTAAAAAAAAATTAAATAAATAAAAATAAAAAAAAATATAATATATATATATATATATATATAATAAATAAAATTAACTAATTAATTAATTAAAATTAAAAAAATAAATAAATAAATAATAAATAAACATATATATACACGCACACGAAATACCTAAGCGATTCAAGCCACTGACCCAGTAAATGCCATATTCAACTTGGCTCCATGGTGTTTTTGGCTCCCCTTGATGGTTTACTGAAACTGAATTTTGATGGGGCGTCAAAAAGGAATCAAGGTAAGGCAGGGGTTGGAAGATCCATTCGAGACTAGACAGGTAAAATATGCAAATTATACTTCATAAACATGGGACAGACCTCAAACAGTGCAAAAGAATTCTAGGCCCTAGAGCATGGGTTGGAAATGATGATCCATGAAGGAATGATGAATGTGATAGTCAAAGCAGACTCTACGTTAGCCCTCCAAGTGATGCAAGGGATGCAATGTGGTGCACAGCTAAGAAGAGTAATGAATAATTGGCGCCTGGAACAATTAATACAATGCATTCAAAAACATCTCGAGGTATTGAACATTATGGATTTCACCTTATTATGTCACTTAGAAAATGTGTTGACGAACAAGGTAGAAAATCCAAAGGTTGAGAGCAACCAATCACTAACCAACGTGGCGTGGGAAGAAATGTTTCAGTGTCAATTAAAGGAGGAATGTCAAAGGTTAATGGAGAGAGATTACTCCACGTCGGGAAGGTGGATTGATAGAGAAGGGGTTGACTTGAATCAGGACAATGGACCACCTCGTGAGGCAAATGAATAACCCTCATTATGGAAAGACATGTAGCAGCTAGTTGGGAAACAAGAAGGGGTACGTGTTCACTATATATGGAAGCAATGAAGGTTGATGATGGGAAAGAGGGGATTTCCTCCTTAATAAACCTTTCTTTGGATCACCTCATTAATTGGAGAAGGTTGTGAGAGAAGTGGAGAAGTACGATATCTCAATGGATGGCATACTAGAGAAGGGAAATGGCGATTATCACTTTGTAGAGACTGATCGAAGGGGCGAATGAGAGGGAAGATTCCCACAAGCTCACATGTTTGTACTGAAACACCACTGGCATGATGAAGTTACCGACATTAGAGAAGGAATACACTCAAAAATCAGTGAGGTTGGTCATGTCTTAGTTGTTTCCTTTAAATTTTGAGTCAGGACAAGGAGTATGAATTGTAGAGATAAGGCTAGGATATGAAAGTGGTTTAACAATGAGGGTAAGTTAGAAATTTTAGCACATGAAATTAAGGTTCCAGGGAGTATAATGGCCAATAGTCGTAGTGCTAGAGGCAAGCCAAGGGACAAACCTTGCATAGATGCTCAGGGTTCTTAGGCCAATAAAAGGACTCGAATGGAGGATGTGGCAAGGTTGGTTGCGATCAATTATCACACAAATATCCCATAGAAAGGGAAGGAGATAGTGGAAAACTAGGAGAAGGAGGTTAGAAGATAGTGTAGGGTTGTCTTGAATGATCAAATTGAGGAGGAAGTAGACTAGATCGTCGACATAGGGAATAACAGAACTTAGATGATGGTGTACCATAAGACATTGGAGATGGATTGGCATATTAAAACTCTAGTTGGGAAGCTGCAAGTGGAGGCAACAGAGGAGACAACCAGGGGACATATGGAGTCATAACTCCAATTGAAGGCAATAGACTAGAGACTGAGATTTATTGACAAGGCTCTCAAAGGTGTAGGAAGAATATAATGTCTATAGAATCATAGGATTGGGGATATGAATAAAATGTTCTCAATCTACCTAAAGTTGATCCATAATCTAGACATCACGTTGGGTGAAGAGCAAGGGATCCGACCCTGAGAAAATATCAAGTTCAAGAGGTCAGAGCTATAGGTGGCCATCAATAGATGAATCCAGGTGCAGGAGGGGCATCATCAGCAATGCTAAGTGAGGGAGCAACCCCTACGGTTGAGCAAGATCCAGGGACAGCGATGGACGCAACTCATGTTAGTTGATTATGGCATTCGCCACTCTTTTGTTTAGTTTTTCTTTATAGTTTCATAGGCAGTACAGTAGTTATTTTGTTAAATTCGAGTCTGTAGATCCAAAATGTGTAGTCAATAAGGTAGACAGACCAATAATTAGAAGTAGTAAGGAAGGTAATTTCGTTGAACTATATAAGAGATACCAGAGACAGAAAAACCTTATGGCATGCTTGGTTAAGTATGTGATTAAGACAATCTTTTTCTGCAGCTGGTATGGTTTCCAATCTGGCAGACCAGCTGCCATGTTTGTACTCTGTTCTTATATTGTAATATAAGGATTCTCTATTAACTTACAAAAAAAAATATTATATTTATTAATATTTAAAACCTGTTAGTATTAATAATATTAGTCATTTCTAATAATAAATAACAACAACAACTCAATATTATAATATAATCTCATTAATTTTCAATTATAAAAATAACAATATTATAATAACATAATAGCCCTAAATAATATTACTTTTAGAATATAAATACGTGTTGATTTTAAGATCTTACCAATTACAATGATACTAATTAGCCTTTGTATATTGTAAAAATATTAGAATTTAATATATTATCATTAAACTTTTATACTTGTAATTATTAATAATAATGCTAATATATATTATTTTTAATAAAATATAATAATATTATTAATAATTCAAAATCTCAAAATTTGAATTATTTTCATCTTAGTCAATTCAATTGATCTCTCTCTTTAATACCTTTGTCCCCTTAACCCCTAATTTCTTTACCCCTTCGCTCTTAATTATTTCCTTTTGAAAATAGCCCCTCTCCTCTTTTGTGGTCCTCCTAATCTAGTTGTTAATCTCCTTTTTTTCTATTTAACCTAGTCTATCTCTCTTTATATTCATTCAAAAGCTTCATTTGTTCTTAATGATGAGTGGAGAATCTACTCAAAACATTGGACGTTTCACACTCACACCACATTTTTTTCCAAAAGAAACAACATCGTTATAGATATTTTGTTGCTAAAATATGTGGGTAGTACCGCCCATGGTTAATTTTGTTTGTTTGAAAAAAATAAATAAATAAATTCATCTCCTTACCATTTACCATTGGGGAGATAACAATAAGAAAATATAGTCATCTGGCAGAATTCTTTGAGTTTCTAAATTCTTTAAATTTGACTAAATCAGAACCTATCTTGGGATTTGACCTTGAAGTTATATTTTCAAAGCATCTGGTTGTGGTCAAATATGGGAAGTTATTTACAAGGATTTTTGAAGAAAGTGGAGAAAGTTTCACTATCCCATCCAAAGAAAAGGAAGTATCCACCCTTGTTAAACAACTGATCATGCTATCCAACACCAACATGAGAAGAAAAACTAAACAAAGTGGTAAAAAATATATGAGTGCTCAAACAACTTCAACATCAAAAGCTTGCTCAAGTTTCTCTTCTAGTCATAAGAAAGGAAATATTGTACAGATTAGAGGAGAGAGCAATGATAGACATTTTGGTGGAGGAGATGGAGAGAAGCCACCTCCTCAAGTGACTTTGGAAAAGTCACATATTACTAGTCCATCCAAGAGTAAGAGTTCTACCAAGAAAGGGTCAGAAAATATTCAAGAACATGAAGACATGGAACTTGACAATACTGCAATTCCTAATTTGGTTACGACACATATGGCTAAAACCCAAATAATGATTGAATAAATCATTTTTGAGGAACTAGTCACTTTTGAGGACTAGTTCTTAACTATACAAAATACCTAATATGAAAAGTCATCTAAGAAATTGTGATTTGAAAAGGTTAAGGTTTGAAATAATAAGGTGACTAGCTAATCGAAGTTTGAAGTCGATGTTTCCAAAGTTGGACAAACAGGTCTTCCAAAGCTACACCTAACTACACATGAAGCCCTCAAAAACTTCGTCAAGGAACAAGAAACATAAAATTTAAATATTTGGAAGAGAATAAATGAGTTTGAAGAAGCTATAGATCCTACTCCATTATTTATGACCATGTTGGTTATTCAAGCATGATCAGAGATCACAATCACTAACCCCAACACATCCCAAAGAATTAATAAATAAACCCACCTCCTAAATAAAGTTAGATCACGTGCCACAATTAATATTAATAAGTGGATAGAAATTAGTGAAGAAGAATGGGAAATTTCTTTACATCTGAGGAAATATCCTAAAGGATTCATTCATTTATTTAATGTATGAAAAAACATCTCCATGATGATCAACAATTTGTTGATTAATTGTCTACATTGGTGAATAAGGTTAACATTGTAAGCAAATTATAGAGAACACAACAAAACGTTCCCAATCTGAAAAGGATAAAGCGAATCAAAGTTGGATGCTTTGCTAGAGTAAAAATGTTACAAGACGCCATTGTTGAGTGTTCAAATATTAATGATCGTAGGAGCAACACCTTTCTAAAAGTTGTTAAAGTTTTTGAATACCTTCAATGCCCATGAATAATCAAATATTCCATGATGGTCCCCAAGATATATTAAAATAAGATTATATATTATTAAAACATCATTGGGGCTCACTTATCATATGGATACATTATATGAACAAATCTTCTCGTATACAAGTGTATAAAAAAAGATTTCATTGATAACAAAAATGAACAGTTGATTGAAGGGAGGAGGGAGATGGCCCCAGGAGCTAGGGTTTGGTCGCAGGAGTTGGGGTTTGGGCTATGGCCAATAGGGCCAAGGACCTAAGGCATTGTAGACAAGGGCTTAGATATGGTGATAGAGATAGACATGTACGGTAAAGGACAGCATAAGACTACGGGGAAGTAGGTGGCAATTCGGGGCACCAGATGAAGACATCTGGCTGGTCATAGAATGGTTGCTTTGGGACGTGGGCACAAATTCTTTTCCCTGTTTATGGCAGCAGGAAAATGTTTCTATTTCTGGTTGTCAATGTGTTGTCACCATCTCTAGTTTACTTGAGGTATTACCCTGATATCGTAGGCAGGAACAGACCATTTGCGGTTTTTTGTGATAACCTGCTGCAAATTCTTAATCATGGTCAAACCTAGAGAAGTCATTGATCTTGATCCCGAGCCGAAAGACATTCTGTCGGTATAGGGGAAGGAGTTAACTGCTCAGAACATTGAACGGTTTTTTGGGCCAGTTGGTCGCCATGAGAACATGAAATATGCTTCGGAAGGGCCGTGGAGGAACAGGTCAAGAAATGGTCTGTTGGAGGAAAGTTTGGGGTTGGTCGTGCTAAACAATCATGACGTTATTGGACCTCAAGAGCTGAATTTTTAGGAGGAGGGTTTCCCTCAGGTAGAAGCACTTCATTCCTTTCACGTAAGTAACGATAAGCCCCTCTCACCTACTCGTTTTTTCTCTGGAGGCATTGAAGATGTTGTTCTTAGTTACGGGCCAAAACACAGGATCTGGAATAGTCCAGGAGGAGGTCTCAAAACTGACTTAGGGGCGGTTGAAGTAGAAAGGTCATCGGCCGTTACCAAATCCATCCTTGCCAGAGGTCTGGTAAACCCTAGTTTGGTTGTTGGGTCAGTTGGCATTAGGTCTAGTGTGGATTTGGGCCTAAGAAAGGAAGCCCCTGAAACTGAAATTAGAAGGCAGACAGTGGATTTGGGACTCGAAGAAGGGCTAGAAAGAGGATCTGGAAGTAGGGTTTTAGTAGACATCACAACCACAAGAAAACCTACCTTGGACATGGACGCTCTCGAGCAGCAAGAAGAAGCAGCAAATGGTGCTACAGATACCCAAGTTAGGGAGGAGGTCTCTGGCAAGAGGCAGACCGGGGAGAAAAGAAAGAAGCAAAAATTCATTAAGAAAAAAGAGTTTGAAGCAAACCTAGTTCTGGGAATGGATGTTCAAATAGAGGAGGCTATTGAGGTGGTCGAATGTACTCTGGTGGGGTGAGCGAGGGGTAAGAAATATTCAGCCCAATTCATCCAAAATTTGGCGGCTCAACAATGGCAGTCGGCCCCAGACAAAAGTTTCAAGGTTTCATTCTTGGCGAAAGGGTGGTTTATGGTGAAATTTGAGAAAAAGGAAGCGGTAGACTAGGTAATGGGGAAAAATTGGGCTTTCGGCAACCACCCTATTCTATTCAAGTGATGGACTCCATTGTTCGACGCACAACGGCAAAAGGTTAAATTTTTTCCGATCTGGGTGCATGTACCTGGTCTACTCCCTTTCCTTTGGGTGGACTCAGTGTTTAGATCTATAGGGAACCTCCTCGGTTCTTATCTAGAAACAGATATGTCTTTCCTTCAAACTCAGAATAAGGCCATGGCTTAGATTTTGGTCAGCTTAAACCCCAGAGAAGGCTTTGCAAAAAACATAAAAATTCAATATAAAGACTTTGTTTTTCAACAGCCCTTGGATTATGAACATCTGCCCTTCAAATGTCATAGATGTCATGTGTATGGCCATCTACAAGGGACTATCTGCTAGGCACTCGTCATAGAAGGAAGCAAAAGAAAGTCAAGGCGGAGGTGTTGGCAGCAGAAAAGGAAAGGGCCCCTGGGCCAGATGCGATCCAAGAGGTGGAAGCTATGGATGTGGATAGGAATAAGGAGGATAAGTGTATGGAGCAGGCTATACAGGAGATTCCAGGCCGGGAGGTCGTGGCTGAAAAGCCTCTCGGGTCTGGGAGCTTGGTCCAAGAACCCATCAAAGATCTGGCAGCAACCCTCATTGAAGACTCAAAGGGTATGTATCTGGACTCAAGTAATTCATCTTTGTCTCCATCCTGTGAAATTAAAGATGCTTGCTTGAATTCTATTTCTCATACCAGTAATTGTCTTTTATCTACTGAACATGCTCAAGTTGATAGCATCATCTCTTCTATTCGCAATTTAGATCTAAACTATGAAGGGGTTCCGAATGAAACCCATGAAGTGAAAATCATTCCTCCCTCATCTGCATGTCATTATAATCTTCGTTCCCTCAATAAAAAATTTGTCCCCCTAGAGTCGGTTGGTGGTTTAGGTATGGACTTAACTTAAAGCTCAAAGAGGAAATCTCGGGGTAGGAAGTCTTACCTGTCAAAAGCTCAGGTGAAAGCAAATTTTGATGTGGTTGATGGTAAACAAATGTCTATTCCTGGGGCGCTTAGAGCTATGAATCCCTGTGAGAAGGTGATAAAATGATATTCCTTTCTTGGAATTGTAGGGGTTTAGCCAGTAAACCCAAAAAACTGGCTCTTGAGGAGATGGTTCAGCGTTCTAACCCAAATGTCCTCATGTTGCAAGAGACTTTAGGTATGAGTCTAGAAGTTTTGACGGCTCTAATTTCTCTTCTTCTAGGTTGGCACTTTCAAGCTTTGGATTCCATTGGTCACTCGGGAGGCTTGGCCATAGGCTTCAGGGAAGGAAGATTGAAATTAGTAAATATGTGAGGGATGGAACATGTGTTGGGAATGGAAGTTCAATCCCCTGATTTTGGTCTCCCTCTGATGATTTTAAACATATATGGGTCGTGTCAGGGGAGAGTCTTCTTTTGGAATGACCTCCTGTCAAAATCAGTGTTGAGAAGCCAAAACCTGGTGATAGGTGGAGATCTAAATTTTTCTATGGGGAATGTCGAGACTTGGGGGCATTCAGCCAGAGAAGACCTGTTATCAGATTTTTTTCATGAACTCCCTCATCTCTCATAATCTGATAGATGTTAACCTAATTAAATTAAAGCCCACTTGGAGGAACCGTCGAACAAGTGAAGCTAGAATCGCAAAAAAACTGGATCACTTTCTCCTCTGTGAAGATTTGACTTCCAGAATTCTGGTTTTTCAGCAATGGGTGGGAGAGGGAGGAAATTTAGACCGATTTCCAATTTTCCTTGAGATCTCCAAGCCTCCCCTTAATCTGACAGCTCCATTCAAATTCAATGCATCTTGGTTGTAGGAGGAATCCTTTAATAAGCTCTTTAGAGAGACTTGGAGAACTTCATGTAGGAGCTCTATGGAGGATAAGAGCTTCCTCTTCATGGAAAATTTAAAAAGACTGAAGAAAGCAGTTGTGGAATGGGCGAAGATTAGGAAGTAGAAACAGAATGAGGATCTAAACCAAATAGACATGGAACTTCGGGAATTGGAAAGTCCTGAGTTGGATGGTTATGCATCTCAGGAGTCAAAGGATAGAATTTTGCTACTAGAAAGACATAGAAATCAAATACTATTTGCTAGAGAGGAGGAATGGAGGTTGAAAAGTAGGGCAATTTGGCTAAAGTCCGGAGACGAAAACACAAGATTATTCCACAATTATGCAAAAGGGAGAAAGAACTCGAATACCATATGGAAGCTAAAGAACGAAGAGCGCAGAGAGGCCAATACCTTTGAATCTCTCTTGAGCTTGGGGAGAAGCCATTTTCAGAAACTGTTCACTGATCAAGGGGAGATAACATTAGCAGAACTTATGAGAACAAATCAATGTTTTACCCGGTATGTGGAGGAGGAAGAAGCGGAGAATTTGATGGGAGAGGTCACAAAGGAGGAAGTTGAAAGTATTATAAAATCTATGGCCAAAGACAAAAGCCCAAACCCAGATGGGTGGACTATAGAACTCTTTCAACACTTTTTTGACTAGATTGGAACAGAATTAACAGAGGTGGTTGAAGAATCTAGGAGGAAAGGTGCGGTCTATCCCCCTTTCAATTCAACATTTATATCTATTCCTAAAAATGAAGATTCGAGATCTTTTGAATATTTCAGGCCTATATCACTCTGTAACATTATTTATAAAATCATTGCTAAAGTGATAGTTGTCTGATTAAAGTTGATTCTGTCAAGATGCATTTCAAATGAACAGTTTGGATTTTTGGATGGTCACCAGATTCATGAAGCCATTGGGGTGGCTCAAGAGACAATCTGCGGCGTTAAGCAGATGAAAAGGAAAGGAGCAGTGGTAAAAATTGATCTATCAAAAGCTTATGATAGAATCAGCTGGACCTATATCAAGATGTTGCTAACTCACATAGGTTTCTGTTAGGCCCCTATACTACTAGTGTAACCCCTTATTGTTATTAGTACAACCCACATATTATATTGATGTACCCATGTAGTGCCCATATTGTTACTATTGTGCCCCATAGAATCCCACTATTGTTATTATTGTGCCCTTACATTATTATTGTTATGTCAGCTCTGATTATGTTATGACCCCTTAGACTCCTATATATAGAAAGGAGGTATTTTCTTTTGTATCATCGAAGAATTGTTCATTTATGTAATGTAAAGGAGGTTGCCCCCTCGAAGAGGCTAAATTCTAAGGCGTTGATCTATCTTTTCTATCTTTTTGTGCGCTGGTTTCATAACATTCGATATAAGAGCTTTGGATTCTAGGGTTTCGCTGCTCCAAACAGGTCATCGTGGAATTTTCATTATAACTTGTTTTCTGCGACGTTTCAGAATCTAAAACAAAAACCCATTTGATAATCATTCATGCTAAATCTCGGGTCCAAATTTCAGAACTGTTTGCGCTATATTTGCGGAGATATGATCTGAGGAAGTTGGTCTTTTTGCAAACTCTTGAATTACATTCCAAACAGGTAACCTGGGGAAAATCGTCATAATTGTCTCTCTGAGCATCAGATTGAAATTTCGTAAGAAGGTACAGAAAGAGGACAGACTGTAGTTTCTTATATATATTTTGTAGAGCCAAAGGTCGAAACAGTGACACGTGGCACTTCATACAAGTTCGCTCTTCTGGAAAGGTCTATAATTAGGTCATCTTGGGAGATTGTGCATAAC
>APFE030989141.1:46874-218552 GCA_000404065.3 Pinus taeda
ATACTTTTTAGAACAAATATTATCTTTAGAAGAATAGAAAAAATGGGTCACAAATATGTTGGGTTATGACTTTGACATCATCTACAGAAAAGGGAAGAAAATTTTTGTTGCAGATGCACTCTCAAGAAAGGATGAGGATGAGCATTGTTTTGTGCTATTTCTATTATCCAACCATATTGGATAAATGAAGCAAGGAATGAATGGAAGAAGAACAAAGAAGTGTGGCCACTCATTCAAAAATTGCAGAAGATCCCAGTTCAAACAATTTCCAGAACCTGACGAGGAAGGAAAAATCATATTGGAGCCTAGAACAATCACAGAAACAAGAACCCGACAGCTATGAAATCGATCAATTTCAGAGTATCTCATCAAGTGGAAGAACTTACTAGATGAAGATTCCACATGGGAGGACAAGAATTTATACATAAGCATCAAGAACTACTCAAGTGTTGAGGACAATACTTTTTGAAGGAGAGGGGCATGTTAGGTACCTATACTACTAGTGTAAACCATTATTGTTATTATTACAACCCCCTTATTATATTGTTGTGCCCATGTAGTCCCCATATTGTTATTATTGTGCCCCATAGAAGCCCACTATTGTTATTATTGTGCCCTTACATTATTATTGTTATGTCGGCTTTGATTATATTATGACCCCTTAGACTCCTATATATAGAAAGGAGGTCTTATCATTTTTATCATCTAAGAATTGTTCATTTGTGTAATGCAAAAGAGGTTGCCCCATCGAAGAGGCTTATTTCTAAGGCATTGATCTATCTTTTCTATCTTTTTGTGAGCTGGTTTCAGAACATTGTTAGAAAGAAAAATGGAGAAATAGTGTTAAGTATTGGTTTTCGTGACCTTAACAAAGCATCTCTAAAAGATAATTATCCCCTTCCAAATATGGAAAGGCTATTGCAGCAAGTTACTGGAGTGGCGGTAATGTCGATGTTAAATGGATTTTTTGGATATAATCAAATATTAGTGGCAAAGGGGGATATACATAAGATTGCATTCACTACACCATGGAAACTTATGCTTATGCTCAAATGCCAATTGGATTGAAAAATGCAAACAACATTTTAAAGAGCCATAGATTACACATTTAAAGAAATGATAGGCAAAATCATGGCAGATTATGAATATGACTTGAATGATATTGTAGAGTCGGGATGTCTAATTGGGCTCATTTACAATAGATTTTTGAAAGATGTATAATATGGAGTGTCCCTTGATCCATAGAAGTGTTTATTTGCACTATAAAAGGGAAAATTGCTTGGACATTTAGTGAGAGAAAAAGGGATTTATGTAGACCCATAGAGAGTCAAAGCAATATGTGAACTAAAGCCACCTACTACAAGAAAATAATTCCAATCATTTTTTTTGGAAAACCAATTTCGTAAGGCGCTTCTTTCTAAATTATTCATCTATTGTTAAAACTATCAACAAATTGTTGAAGAAGGACACTAAGTTTGAATGGATAAAAGAAAATTAGTAGGCTTTCAATGATAGCAAATTGGGAATATCGTTTGCTCCAATTTATATCATCCCTAACTTCACAAAAGATTTTGTCTTGTACACTTTTTCGTCAGACAAAATTATTGTTATAGTATTGACTCAATGGAAGGAAGTAAAAGAGGAGCATCATATTTCCTTCATGTGTAAATCATTACAAGAACATGACTTAAAGTACTCTTTGATTGAAAAACAAGTTTACTACCTAGTTAAATCTATTGCATACTTCAGAAGCTACATTTTGACACCACATGGGATAACTTATGTACTGTATCCACATGTTAAAATGATGCTAACACAACAATTATGAGAAGATAAATGAGCCAATAGGTTGGCTAAAATACAACAATATTATATTAAGATCAAGCCCCTAGAAGCTATAAAGGGATAATGCTTACGTAAATTAATTAGAGGGGTTAAATCAATGAATATTGAGTTTCATAATAAAGAAGATCAAGATTATTTGCTACAAACTTCTGATTGGTATAAAGATATTGTGTTTTATCAGAAATCGGGACAATTGCTAAATGGGATGACACGAAAAGAGAAAAGAGCCCTAAAAATGAAATGTAATTCTTATGTATTGATATCTGGGGTTTTACTCAAAAGGAACATTGATGGATTATTACTAAGATGCCTTCCATGGGAAAAAACCATTGGAATCATTAGGGAAATGCACGAAGACATACGTGAAGGGAATCATTAGTTTCATTCGCTTGTATACTTTGACTCCATAACCCAACGAAATAGGAAATTGGTCATGTTATGGGCTCTTAGTAAGCCTCAAGGGGTCACTATCCATAGTAGCAGCCAATTTTTTATCCAAATTCTATGAATTATTACCACTCTCCATACTTAGTTGTTTTTCTTATGGGCTTGTGCAGAGGAAACCCACACAAGTTATCTCTCGGCAATAGTTTTCCTTCGTAATTTGAATCTTAATGTGTGAAGCGATTTCATTCATATGTTCCCCACAGAATCAAACCTCCACACATATTAGTTCTAAACATCCTTATCCTTTGTAGACTGCAGCCTTCCACGCACCCACTCCTTCATAAACATTGATTCCTATGCAAGACAGTTCTTCGTGCGTGATATGTCAAGAGGCCACTTAATCAACTTTACTTCAAACCTTTAAGTAAAACCACAATTTTCTCATTTCAAGGTAAATTAAAATCCCATTAAAGGAAGTCCAATCCCTAAGGTAAAGGAATTGATTGGTATGAAACTATGTGAACTAGTCTTCAGGTGTTTGACATTGTACTACATGAATTATTCCTCATCACCTTACAAAGAAAGCATCCATAAGCATTAACTTCCCATTTTTCTTTCACATGGCCCAATAGAAGTGCTATGAAATATAATAACGTCCTATTAATTGTACCAAAGAAAAAGCATTGAATAACGAAGTTAAAATAAATATTTATTGATCTCTCATACATCTCTAAGTACATTGAATAGATGGTTACCAAAAGAAAGTAGGAGCCATTTTATGGGGATACAACTAACTCACTTGTCTACCTAGACAAGAGATTTCACTGGTCCACTGCATATAATTGGTATTTGAATTTTACCCTTGAAGAAATGAAAAGTAACCAAATTTGGACCATGAGGCTGGAAAATGTTCCATGTGTTCCTGAATTGTTCGACTTCAAATAAGTGGTTTATGTCTATGCCATAAACTTTGACAAAAAATATCATGTTAGGCATCAAGAAGAATCCAACTCCCTTGACTTCCAGCATCTTCAAGTTAATATTTAAATTACTGGAGCCTACTAGGAAACTCAAGTTGTTTAAAGCCAATTCTTTTCTTGATTCTTAGGGCGACGGGATGAATATCATCTAGGAATTCTTGTTGCGCTCAACATCGGTCTTGCCCAACATATATTGTATTGATATCTCTACATTTATGGAGCCATACAAACATTTCTCTTAGTTATTAGCATGACAAATGGGATGAGAAATAACATCAACTTTTCCCAGATCATTTTTGTATATATTTTATTATTCCTTTAAGAGATATGTTGTCTTCGACTAGGCGTAGGTCATCTCCAATGAGATTTCTTTTCAGTTAGTAAATTTTTTTAAGACTTAGAGATTTTTCATGACTTCTCTCTAGTTATGGCTCTTGTTTCATGCCATATTTTCACGGGTTACCACATAAAAGTAATTTAAATCCAAATGTGGAGGCAATATAATTATGGCATCCTATACTAAGGAAGCATAAGGCTCCATTTCATTTTTTGTCATATTCAAGGTGTATTTGTTAAGAAGTTAATTATATGTTGATTGAGTGAGAGCCCCAGAGGATTTATACTAAAATACAGACTTTCTTATGGGGTAAGGGAATGTATGAGGAAATGGAAGACCATGTCCTAGGTAGAATTTATGGATTTCAAGATAAACTCTTCTTACTACCCAAGTTTGTGCTCGATAGGTATTTTGTTGCTGAAATCTACCTAAAGCAATACCCATGGTTAATAATGTTTGAAAGAAAAAGGAAGAAGTAGGTCATCTCATTATTGTTTACCATTGAGAATATTATTGTAAGAAACTCTACTCATTTAGAAGAATTCTCTAAGTTATTGAATTGTTTAAATTTGATTGAAGTATAACCTATCCATGGATTTGACCCTAAAGGTATACTTTCAAATCATCTAGATGTGGTCAAATAAAGGAATTTATTTACAAATATTTATAAAGAAAGCAGAGAAATTTGCACCAACCCACCCAAATAAAAGGAAGTATCCACTCTTTCTAAATAAGTGATCATGGAAACCAACACAAACATGAGAGGTAAAACTAAACAAAGAGGTAAAAAATCTACAAGTGTTCAACCAACTTCAACACCACAAGGTTTCCTAAGTTCCTCTTCTAGTCATAGGAAAAGAGATATTTTCCATATTAGAGGATAAATTAATGATAGGATCTCTGGTGGAGGAGATGGAGAGGAGCCACATCCTCAAGTGACTTTGGAAAGGTCACATATTACTAGTTTTTCCAAGAGTAAGAGTTCTACCAAGAATGGGTCTCAAAATGCAGAAGGACCCGACAAAATGGAAGTTCACAATACTACAATGCCTAATTGGGTTACAACACATATGGTTGAAACCTAGAGAATGATTGAATAAATTGTTGTTGAGGAACCAAACACTTTTGAAGACTATTCCTTAATTATACTGAATACCCAATATGACAAGTCAACTATGAAATTGTGAATAGAAAAGTTTAAGGTTCAAAATAAGAAGGTGATTAGCTTATGGAAGTATGAATATGATGATTCTAAAGTTGGACCCATAGGTCTTCTAAGGCTACACTAGGTTATAGGTGAAGCCCACGCACATCGTCAAGGAACAAGAAACAAAAAATGCAATCCTGAGGAAGAGGATAGACGAGCTTGAAGAAACACTAAATCCTACTCTACTATTTATGACCCCATTGGCTATTCAAGCACTAGAGATCACAATCACTAACCTAGGAACATCCCAAATAATTAATAAATAAGCATACCTACTGACCAATGTTAAATCATATGTCGCGGCTAATATTAATAAGCAACTAAATATTATTGAAGAATTTTCGGGAACTTATTCCAAGGGATTCGCTCATTTATTGAATATCTTGAAAACATCTCAAGGATTATCAACAATTTTTTGATAATCGATTGTATACTTTTGTGATTAAGGTTAATACTCTAAGTGACTTCCAAAGAGCACAACAAAAACTTCCGAATCTGAAAAATGGTAAAGCAAATCAAAGTTGGATGGTTTTCTAGAATAAAAACGTTACAATACACCATTGTTGGGTGTTCAAATATCGATGATCATAGGAACAACACCTTTCTCAAAGTTTTTAAATTTTTCAAAGATGTTCAAGGCCCACAAATAATCATATATTCCATGATGGTCCCACAAGGTATATTAAAAGAAGAATTAAAGACTATTAAAACATCATTGGGTTCTGAGCTCGACAACTTAACAAACTTTTTGGAGGCCTAGATTAAATTGTGGTTGGTTACTTTTGTCAATGACAAAGAGGACCAATTATTAAAGGCTAAAGATTTACAAGCAGATGCATAAGAAATCGAGGAAGAAATATTTGAGTTATAAGTAAATCAAGATAGCATTGTTCCTCCCATGAAATAATATATTTAATAATGGCTACACCAATCATTATAAGAAATCATTAACACTCAATTACTACCCAACTTGTTGAAATAATGATCTTGCCTACAACCATATAAACCGAATGTTTCTTCAACACTGAGGGGATTATTCATTCCACATTTGATCCCTCTATAATTTCCTACCTTTTATCATTACTATTGGTCCATGAGAGCCCAATCCCAGTCCCATTATGGGAAAATGCATTTTAATTTTATGATTAAGTAACAAGATTTTGTGATTGTGTTTAAGCCACTTAACTCTATTCTAAGACATCAAGTCTGTATATTGTTTTTTTACTCTTGCAGAGAGCTTATTTCAAGAATTCATTTCATTTGTGATTATAAAACTTTAATTTCCAAATAAGAAGTAGGAATATTGTGGATGTTTTCTTATGCTCTTGTGATTCTAAATGCATGATATCATTTTATAGTTCTCTAAATATGTATACCAATGTCTTTTGTTTTCGTTTATCTGAATTAGCTTCAAATATGTTTCCTTTCATATGCTTATGGATGACAATGTGGAATGAAATTATGATAATTTAAATTGTTTTGTTATTTTATTTTATTTCTAAGAATGATTGGTCCATTCATCCATGGGGTATTGGATAGACTGTGATCGGGTGTTCTGTTAAGGCACTCCTTGATGTGAAGTCATTGGTTCAATTCCCCACCCTGATCAGGGTAATATATTTGACATGATGAAGATGTGGTCCCACCAAGGTTATAAAAAAAGGAACACCTTGTCCATTCACAAGTGCATGAGTTGAATTTTTAATATTTAATATTCAAGTTTTATCTATAAGTGTGTTTAAATAGAGGAGAACCGTCGCTTTAAAAAGTAGCATCGTGCATAGTGACTAGCTTGAGGTTTGTATTTTTTAATTTGATGAGGTATCAGTATGTTTGAAAAATAAAGGCCATAGGGCCTCATGTCATTGGATGACATTTTTTGTAAAAGCCATGCTTATTTAGAGACTTCTATCTAATGAAACACCTACTACTTCTATTTCTAATTGTTTTGTACAATACGTGAATGAATATTGCATTGATTTCTTTACAAATGTTTTACAAGTGCCAATTTAACACATAATTAGCTAATGCATCTGTTAATGTGTTTAAATTTCTTGAAATATGTTGATACTCAATATAATCAAATTCTTGTTCCAAGAGATGAACCCACAAAAAACATCCTTAACATGGAAGCACTCCTTCAAATGTAATACCACGAGTTGTGAATCTAACCTAACGATCAATCGATGAATGCCAAATGCAATGACATTGTATAATAGCTCAATCACTATGCTATATTCTGAAATATTATTCGTTATTCGACCGAGGCATATCCCATGAATAGAAACTAACTCATATGTGGGTGAATAGATGACCCAAGTTGCGGAAGAAAAATTTTGAGTACTACGACTAGTGCCAATAGTGAAGCCAACGTAATTCTGGGGGAATGTTGATGTCTGCAAATTAGGTGTAACATAAGATAAGTAGGAGAAGTAGCAAAAAATCGCAAAACCGCTAAAAGTTTTCGTATGAAAAATTATGGTATAATAATATAAAAATGTTTCACCAAACAATCTAAGCATAGTATTTCTTTAGGTAAAGACCATTTCTAGGCTTTCCCAAAGGAATTTTGTCATAATCCACTAGTTCATAGGTCCCTTTTACCAGTGCATGTTTTACAATATAAGGACTATCCCACATAGGCTCAAATTTCCCAATGCTTGACTTATCATGCTTTTGATCATAGACCAAGACTAAATCACCTTCTGCATATGAACGTGGTTTGACATTCTGACCATAATGTGCTTTAACTCGTTTATTTTGGGCCTTTCTAGCTAATGCACCATCACGATGAGTCTCATTGAGACGTGCTAAGTACAGAAAACGTTCCTCTTCAGCATACGTAGCTAGTAATAATTCAATTTTCAATTTCAAAGACGGTATCTCAATTCAATCGGTAGAGTTGCTTCCATTCCATAGACAAGCTGGAAAGGAGTAAAACCAGTTGAAGTTTTTGTTGTAGTGCAATATGCCCACAAGGTTGGATGTAGCATTAAATGTCATTCTCGTTTATGAGTCCCAATAATATGTTTAATCATGGTGCTTAAAACCTTGTTAATAGCTTCCGCTTGGCCATTTTCCTACAGGAAATATGGGGTAAAACTATCATGACACGAGCCTAGCTTGGTGGTAATATCGGTCATCATATAATTTCAAAAATGGATACCATGGTCCGTGACGATAGCTTGTGGTACTCTGAACTGAGAAATTACATGATTGAACACGAAAATGGATGTTGTTTCACCATCATCCTTATATGTAGGCACTACCTCGACCCATTTTGTAAAATAATCTACCGCAAGGATAATATACCCATGCCCCCCGGTCAAGTGAGTGTTACATGTAAGAGAGTCAATGCTCAATTTAGCGAAAGCACCGCTAGTAATGATTGGGTGAAGAGGAGTTAGATGTGCATGCATTTTTTTATCGTAAATTTGACAATTATGGCATTTTTGGACTGCAGTTATACAGTCTTTAAACATAGAATGCCATAAATATCTTGCACTCGAGATATTTTGAGCAGTGGTAAACCCTGACATATGACCACCACAAGCTCTAGAATGGAATTCATTCAATTCATGGCTTTTGCATGAGTTAAACATCTTTGAAAAATAGAATCGGCACCACGACGATAAAGCGTGTCTCCAACAATATTGTATTGCTGGGATTGGTACCGAATTCGGCAACGATCAGTTCGACTCAATTCTGGCTGAAATGTCTGGGTTTGGATATAAATGATGATATCTTCATAACAGGGATCTAAAGTACTTATTAGAAAGAGAGATTCATCTAGAAGAGAATCTTCTGCCACCTTTTCATTTCTAGTACTGGGAAAGTCACACAATAACTCAACAAAAACTAGTGACTTCTTAGATTTGCATTTAATGAATTCCAAATCAAATTTTTGTAGGATGACTATCTATTTGGAATAAATTTCCCCCCAGCGATTGTCTAGTAAGAATATAAATCATGGGGTTGCAATCAGAAATTACAGTAGTTTTGTGCAATAAAATATTGTGACGGAAATGTTGGATAGCTTAGCAGCCAAGGAAAATTTCTCCACATGTGCATATTTTCCTTCAGTTTTGGTCAAATTATGACTTAAGTAATATACCAAATTCTCTTCATTCAACTCGTCTTCCTGAACTAGCACCATACTAATGGTGGCATCAAACATTGCTATGTATAAAAAGTAGTCTTGATGATAATCAGGAGGATGCAACAACAATGTATGGGTCGGTGCATATTTAATTGCATTAAAGGATTTTTGAGCCACTTCATCACAAATAAATGGGATGTCCTTTTTCAAAAGTCGAGTAAAACCCTTTATCAACTCGTTATAGTTCTAGATAAATCGACGTAGAAATTTTTCTTTCCCTTGCAAATTTTGGAGTTGACGTAGATTGGAAGGAGGAGGTAAATTCAAGATAACCTCAACCTTCAATGGATCGACATGAATGCCTTCCCTTGAAACAACAAACGCTAGCAATCGAACAGATTGCACACAGAAAGCACACTTATGTGATTCATGTGAATATTGTAATAGTGACATCTAATAAAAACTGCTCTCAAATTCATTAGATGGCCTTCCCGTCTTAGTGAATGAGCTAGCAAGTCATCCAAATATGGTTGCACAATATGCTTGATATCATGAAATGCATAAGACATAGCCCATTGAAAATTTTCACCTGCATTCTTCAAACCGAATGGGAGTTTTCAATGAGCAAAATTCCCCCATGGGCAAATGAATGTGGTTTTATGTTGATCAGCTCGAAGTATGTTAATTTGATTGTAGCTGGAAAATCCGTCCATAAATGAAAATATTTCATTTCTAGCACATTTGTCAATTATTTGATCGATATATGGAGTAGGATAATTGTCTTTCAGACAAGCCTTATTGATGTACCTATAGTCAACACACACTCTAATAGTTCCCTATTTCTTGTTAACTGGCACAATATTGGATACCCAATCAGTTAAGGGAATGGGGTAGATGAAACCTGATTTGAGTAGTTTCTCGACCTCAGCTTTAATCAAACAAATTTTCTTGCATGCACCAGACGTAATCGTTTTCTAACAGGCTTGGCATTTGGGCAAGTCTTGATTTCATGTATTAAAATGCTTCGATCAATTCTTGCCATTTCCTCATAGGACTAGGCAAAAATGTCACGAAATTTTTGAAATAGGGCCTTATATGTTTGAATTTATCGATTGAGCATGAGGCACCTATGTGAATAATTTCAACAATCCCTATTTTAATTGAGATGTCAATGGAAATGTTCACATATATATTTCCCAAATTCCTTTCAGATTCAGATTGAAATATTGAAATGGGTGATTCTGGACTATTTACTATCTCAAGTGAAAACATATTTGAAAAATCATTCTCGATTTTGTCAGGGCTAGGTAGAAACGATGAATGATGATGGTGATCATTCCATGGCATTTCATCCGAAGACATAACTTCCATGATACTTTCATCAATCAGAAACGTATGATCAAAAGGATCAAAGAATGAAACCAATTCTAACCAAGGCAAAGGAGAATAATCTTCATTGATTGTATCCACTCGATCAATATCTATAGATTCTGGGTCAAAAATCGATTGTACTACCTGATAAGCCAAGTCAAAAGGGCTCAAAGGCATCTCACTTCCATAGGAGGATAACTCAAACTCTAAAGGCACTATCCACAGATCAAGAGATTGTATAGTGTTTGATGTAATCATGTTTACCTCGACAAAATTAGAAGGAAAATTTGTTGGAGGCATCGCAAAGGATCCCATCAATGATGAGTGTTTGAGTAAACCAACACCAATATATTCATAAGGAGAATTCGTTTTTCTAACAAAAGGTATGCTACCTGTAGAGTTAGGGTCTGAAGTGTAGTAAGACAATTGGTCTACTTTGACAATTTTTCCCTTATGAGGAAATTGTATCATTTGAAACAATGAAGAGACCATTGATGACATAGCATAAGTCCAACTTCGACCAAGTAAAAGGTTGTAATCTAGTTGAGCATCCACAACCTCAACTTCGATTGTGACCTTTTTTCCATCTAGCTCTATAGGAAAATCATTCAGGATCCCATATGGACGAAAATATCTTCCATCAAAGGCTTTCAAAGTGGTAGGCGATTGATTAATGGTCACAGAACCTCAAGATTTCTAACAAGCAATCGACATAATGCACTTAGAATCTCCTTCATCAACAATTGTACGAAATACTCGTCTAGTTTTAATAAAAACTAGAATTTGAATTGCCATCTGATAAGGGAGTCTCAGAATATGGATCTCAAGATCAAAGATAATTAAGTTAGAATCTTGTAGATCAATAACTCCTATTGCTGACAATAAAATATCTTGTTGTGTCGGCATGTTTGCAGTACTTCCAAATCTAACATTGTGGAGGGAGACATAGTCAGGTCTTCAACAATGTTGTAATTTTGTGTAGCTCTAGTATGTGGTTGAAAGATGATTTCTGAAGCACACCTTTGGGAGGTGTTCAGATCATCATATCAAGATTTGGCTTCTCGGTTTGTAATGGTTTAGAAGGAGAATGAAGAATTTAATTGGAAGGTTGGCAGACGAACTAGCTTCATTTCCATTTTTGGCAGGATGCTTAGACCCATAATCTTTGGATCTTGTAGCTACTAAAACTTATTGTGAAGACATCATCAGGATATCTTGTGATGTGGAAGAGGAAGATGTATTACGAGAAACCATTTTGTTTTCTTAAGAAGGAAATGGATCCTTCAAAACAATAGGAGTTGGAGAACCTTTAATGAATTTAGAAACCTCTGCCCGATATGGGAATTCCTTTGTATAGTGATCATCATTGCAAATAAGGAAAGGATAGTGAGGTTTTCATTTTTCGTCAATAGGCTCAGTTTTAGTAGGTTTCTCCTTTGGAGCAGCATTTTGTTTCAATTTACCTCTCCCTTTCTTCTTATTTCCGGTTGATTTCGTATTTCCAATAGATGATTCTACAACATTGATCTCAGAAATAGTTTTTGCAGGGAGTCTTTCAAATGGTGTATCTTGTATGGCCAAAGTCTGAATATTTTTAGAATTTTTCTTTTTTCCTTTAAATTGTTGGCTAATAGAATCTGTGATGCCATCAATGGCATTAGATCCTGATCCTATAAGAGATGTAATAATCGGTTCACCCATAGGGTGAGGTAAATTCGATATTTTTTTCAAACAAAGTGCCAACTTGAGTGTATACCAAGTCTAAGTCTGGGCATGAGAAATTACTTTCTCTTATGTGATGAAACCTCCCTTCGCAACATCTTCCGTGATAACGGGAAGAAGAGACTCTGTAAACCATTCAGCTAAAATTTGATCTAGAATGAAAACTTTGACTAAGCGACGTCTACGTTTCCATTCACAGATATGATCGGAGACGTTAGTCGACTTCGATTGTTTTAAAGAAGTTGGTATTTTGGTACCAATATCATAATGGATTGGTAGCTGAAAATGGGCTTAAAATGCTGCTCCCAAGAAGTTAAAGTTATGGAAAGGAGCACGAGGTAGCTCAATGTACCATTAGATGTCGAACCGTTAAAGTTCGTTGGAAAAGGCACAGATGGATGGAATCATTGATTAAAGAATTCGATGCACACCAAAGATTATATATGTCATCACATGATTGGATGGATCCTCTCTTGATTTCCCTTCGAATTTAGGTATGTCACTTGGTAACTTGGTAGGAATCGTTGGCCAAAAAGGATAGTAATAAACTCACTTAGAAGTCCAAAAACGTTGGTTTTTAAAACTTTTAATAGATTATTCCACACACTTTATCAATAAACTCCACTTGTATGGATTCATTATTTAAAAATAAATAGGATCATTAGTTAACCTGGATAAATATGGTAAATCTAGCGTTGCAATAAATGGTAACTACTAGCTAGGATCTTGTGTTAAAGTTTGATAACCTTGAGGGTTAAGACCAAGCCCTGGAGGTGGATATCCATTATATCTTGGAATAGCCTGAGAAATTGGAATTGGAATTCCACCGGGGTAACCAAGGTGAACCATACCGAGTTGAGGTTTAACATGGACTTGATAAGTATGATTGGGGTATGGTTTACTCTGGAAAGGTTGAGCTTAACCCATTTGACCTAAGTAATATTTCCCATGCACAAGTTGCACTTGAAAAGGTTGACCATGAACAAATTGACTTTGAACAGGTTGACTTTGAATAAATTGACCTTGAAAACGTGGGTTTTGGAAAGTTTGGCCTTGATAAGGTAGACTTTGAAAAACTTGTCCTTGAAAAGGTGGAACCTAGTAAGCTTGACCTTGAAAATATGGGCTTTAGAAAGCTTGACCTTGAAAATGTGTTTGCTATGTTCTGACAATGGGTTGCCTGATAGGAATTTGTGGTATAGATTGAACCGTGGGAACAATTTGATAAGCAGAAGCCTGCAGAATTGCCTGAGTAGTCTGAGGAATAGATATTTGAAGGGTTACTGGAATGGTTGTTTGTGATACTGTTGGAATAGGTGTTTGAGGAGAAATTGGAACCATTTGTGAAACATTTGTTTGAACAGGGGTCTATGGCAAACTCTGAACAGGTCATTAAATCAGATGTTGGATAGGTGTTTGAGGAATTCCTTGAATAGGTGTTTGGACAATTGTTTGAGGAATTCCCTGAACAGGTTGCTAGACATGTACAACAATACCTAGAACATGTATCTGAGGTATAGCTTGTCCAATAGGTTGAACAGGTTGATAAAGTGGCACTTGTGGAGCACCTAGACCATACTGTTGATTGAAGAAAGGATTCCAAATTATGTTCATCACAGGATAAGGAGTATCAATTAAAGGTTGATTTACAACAAGTTAAACAAGGCTTGGCTAAGGTATTTGACCATAGGTTTCAATAAAAGATTGACCCCAGCAATAGGTTGTCCTCCAGGTGGAGGATAAGGTGGTTACCCCCCAGGCTAGTAATAAACACTAGTCAGGGTTACTTGAGGATTACTTGAATTACCAGACAACATGTGAATATGTTGATCTGATGTCATAAATGCTTCAAGTATGGAATTCATGCTCTGGCCAGTAGACGTAGATAAACCAGATGACCAAGTAGAAGGTTGAGGAGAAGAAGCGACTCCTGAAAAAGTTCTAGTAAGTGACTGGTATCCAAGAGGAACTTATGGACCATCATATAATAGTAATTTTGGGGAGCTATTAAAGATGGATGAATCAATATGTTTGCTCCCAATGGAAATTTATGACATAGTTACTTGTCGTAAATAAAAATGAATGCGTGGTAGTGACAAATTTAGGCATAAAAAACTCAAAATTGTAGAATACCAAGGGTCGGGTCAGAAAGGAGAGAAAGGAACTCTTGGGTCAAAAGTTTCAGCACCTATAAGTGGAGAATGAGGTGTCTTTGTTTCTTCAGTAATGTCTTCAATACTAATTAACCCAAGAGGTAATTCAGTCATTATTATCATCTTCCTTCGAGGTGAAGGTGGCTCGGGAGTAGGATGTAGAATTTCCCACTATAGATCACCTGATAATGCAATATACTAAAGCAAAATACTTTATCTACTTCTACAAACAAACTTGCGGAAGCTTAATCAATTTTGAGCAAGATCAAAATAGAACACATATAACAGAGAATGAGAAAGAAATCACAAATGAACACAGAAGAATACTCTGGGGAAAGCCTCAGCTAAAAAACCCCAATCTCCATATTATCATACAAGTGGAAATATGTTCGAATTACACAAAGCTTTAGCTCTCAAGCTATCCAGCTCTAAGTACAATCCTCAGTGCTACTCATAGATAGAATAGACAACACATATGCCTTCCTTCAGTCCTTCAAGCCTCATATTTCCTTGTGTAGTTTTTCCTAGGTCCTCCAGCTGCAACCTGTGTGATTCTCACCTCACACACAACACTGACCTCTGAAACAACTGCGCAATCCTAAAGGAGATAATTCCTTGTGCATGGATGAGTTTCCTTGATAGGAAAATTCCTCCAATTGATAGTACACTATCCCTTCCTTTAATCTCAACTGGATCTTTCTTTGAACTGACATGCATGAGTTATTTATGAGAGAATATTCAGTTATCTGGAGAATAATAGTTGCATGCATGCATGCATTAACTGACTGAACTCGCAATTAGTTCCTCCAACTATTTGGAACTAATTTAACTAGACTTAACTTAGTTAACTGAGCTAAGTAATTACAACTCATCCTTATCTCCTTAATGAAGGGATAACTTCCTCAATCAAAGGGATAACTATTGCATGTCTTCACATAGACTTCATGTTTGATTTTCTCCAACTAACTAACTCAAGATGAGTTAATTAATTATTTTTCAAATAGGTCGTGAGACTAAATTTGAAATTTAACTCTCAATTTTAATTCAGGGACTAATTAAAATTGGAATCTATCCCGAAATGCTATTTATAGCAATGTTATATTTAGCATTTCTATTTTTTGCTATTTCCAACAAAGTTGGAGTATATCCTGAAATTTTATTTATAGCAATGTTATTTTTAGCATTTCTTGTTGCCATTTTCAACACTCCCTCTCAACAAGAAAGGCATTCAAATCGAACCCAATCCTGAACCTTTAGAATGTTCAACATGCAACGCTTCTCTCAAGTGTTGTTGCTCCAGCAACTCCAAAAACAGAAAATATCCAACCTAAATCAGAATGATGCCTCTTTCATCAAAGTCTATGACTATTGTTGCCTCTGTCAACTGAAAATTGTGCACCTCTATGCTCTTCTATCTGATTGCTCTATCCTCTGTCACTTTAATCTTTGATTGTATCAATCGCACTTATTCCTCCTCCTGCATCTGTGCTACTGCTGGTCTTGTCTCATAGCACTGCATCCGCACTGCACCTCCTCTCATCATGTTGCATCGTTTTTCCCACTGCTGCACTGCAACTCAATTACTAAGAAGTAAGTAACTAATCTCCCAATTGACCTCCCTGTTGGGCTAGAAATATCCTCTAATGCTGAAGCTTCCTTTGTCGCTCCATCCGCATCTGTCTCTACCCACTTAGCCAGTCCTTCTACTCCTCGTCAGGGCTCCCGTAGCAAACTTCTAATGAAAGAGGTTGGGTACCTCAAGGATCCTACCCCTATTTCAGCCTTCTTGGGACTATCACTTCACATCGCCCCACCTCACACCTGGAGGTATGGATGCATGCGATCCCTCTACCCACTTGGCTCGAAATTTCCCCCTACTGGAGATCTCTACACGAGTGGATGCCTCCACTCGTTCTCCTCTCAACTTCTCCAGTTGTGGCTGCTCCACAACCTCTGAAGTTGCTTCACCAATTGTGGCTCCTCCATAATTGTCTGAGACTTCTTCTGCACTACATTTTGAGAGGTAATGTACTCTCCCTCTCAACCACCAAGTCTCCAACATTTGCCTTGCTCCTCAAGGCTTTGCATGCATCTTGAACCTCAAGAGCATACAAGTTCTTGAATCATGAACCGATCTACTTCACTTGTCTCGTGGGGATGTATATAAGGAAAACTTGTCCCTTACTGAAGACTACATCATAGCCTTTGTCCTCCAAAATTGTGATCGATACCAAGTTCTTCTTCAATCCTGGCACATACTTCACATCTATCAAGGTAATGTGAGCTCCATGCTCCATCTGAAAAGAAACCGTACCTTCACCTAAAACACGGTACCTTTAATTGTCACCCATATCTATGAGCATCTTGAGGTCTTTCTCCTACAAGGTACTAAAAAAACTCTTATCGTTGTTCATGTGGAATGAGGCTCCACTATCAAGAAATGATGCAGGAGCATCTAACCCCCCCTTAATCAAAGAGGAATCTGAAGTGGAGCAAAGAGAGGACAGTGTGGACCAGGGGAGCAAAACAAGGAAAAAATATGTTTTAAAATAGATTTAAATATGGAAGCGATAAGTCTCCCAAAGACTTGATCTAAATATAATATGCCATGTGCATGCATGTAACATGCTTTAAGGGCTTTATTAGAGGATATGATCAAATCCTTGAAAGTGATCCGATCCAATAATCTAATGTTTCTTATATACATGAAACTGCGTGTTCAAGTGTGAGTAGAGATAGAGAGAAATAGATAGAAGACTGTGAGACTAGCGTGTTTACAATGTAGTTGAAGGAGAACCTGTACTAAGGTTGAAATGCCTTAGATCTTGTAATCGCTTTGTACATAATAAAAGTGTGACTTCTATGGATTTGCGCAGATCCCTGTATTTATGTCGTTTTGTGTTCTGTTATATATATGCGCTGGTGGTTTAATGTCTCAATTTCCTATTTGTATGTGTGTGGATCGACCATCGATCACAATAGGATTGATGGCAATCAAATGAATGCTGTTATATGGGAGTCGTGATACAAATGTAGGTATGGTAGAGAACTGTGGCTTAAAGCACAGATTCCATCAAATGGTGGATGAATGTGAGCATGCATTGGAATTATATCGCATTGGCGAAGTTATTTTACAAGTGATAGTTCCACAAGCGAATCCCCATTACACTAAGAATTAGCATAAAAACCCTTGGTGGATTCGAGAGTCCGAACTTGAAAAATTATATATAACTTGGTCTATATCCTGATCAGTATGGGAAGATGGATCACAAATCGGCAAGTCAGAGAACCAGAGACAGTGGAATGAAGAAAAGTCGATACATCGATAAATAAATCGGCGATGGAAAGTTGAGATGACTGATAGTGATTTCGCCGATGAACCGAGGCCTGATGAAGCGATGTCACCGATAAACTCATATCGGCGATCAGAGCGATCGCTATCGAAGATCGGAGGTTGGGTGATGCTATGGATTTGTGATAAAATAAGAATTGGACCCGCCAATTGTTATAAAGGTGAGCTTATAATATTTGAGGTCTGACCATGGGTTCTAAGCAGAATTTTCCCATGCATTCTTTGTATTGTGTAAAGTGTTGTGGCCTAAGGGTTAAGGCTAAGACCCGATATGTGTAATGCCTCCAATGGGTAAAAAGCTCGATAGTGTGGTGGCTTTGATTTTAACTTAAGTCCATGGTTTAAAGGCTTAAAGCCTTATAAGCGCTTCCGATAGGCTTAGTGGGTCCATAACACACAGGCCTCAAGATTGATTTATTTAGGGAAAGGGATTTTGATTAACCCCCAAAATCTCATTCCCATCAAGAAACCAATCACAACCCATCATCAATGAAAGCATGCGATGAGGGTAAAATCCAATTCGAACTGAGAGGCCAATTCCTCACCTTCAGATCCTTCAAAGCATCCCTTCTTGGACTTCTTCAATGGACAATTAGTAGCATAATGGCCCACCTCATGACAATTAAAGCATCTCACTTTAGACTTGTCAATCTTCTTCCCTCCATGAGAAGAACTCGATTTGGGATGAGAATCCATCTCCTTCCCTTTCCTTGCCTTACTCAATAAGGCAAAATTTTCTTCATCCTCCTTGGATGAAGAACCATCTCCGGTGCTCCTCCTAATCTCCTCCTACATCAGATCCGACCACAGTCATTCCCAATATGGAAGTTTCTCTCTTCCATTCACTGAGTCTTGGTAGCTATGCCAGCTCTTAGGAAGACCGAGGAGAGCAAGACTCACCATATCATCATCGGATGTCATGATTCCTACACTTCCAAGCTCATCTCTGCAGGTGGTGATCTTGTTCAGATATGTAGAGATCATGTCGCCCTTTTCACACTTGATTTTCCGAAGTTTTTCCTTCAGTGCCAGCTTCCTTTGGTTGTTGTTGTTCTGATATAGATCCTTCAATTTCTTCCACATTGAGAACGGTGTCTCCTTCCCATGGAGACTCGAGACATATGGTCTCGAACTCCCTCCAGAAAAATCCTCCTCACTCTAGCCACACATTTCTTCCATTCAGCCAATTCTTGGGCATTAGTTGTTGTTGGCTTGGGGACTTCTTGATCAATGAAGCCCTTCAAACCATTGTCCTCTAATATTGCTTCCATGTGATCCTTCCAGGCTATATAATTCAAGCTTCCATCCAGGGCATACTTGAGTCTCAAACCATTGAACGCCATTGGTGAACTTTGAGATGTCATAAGAATTCAATTTCTATAATCAAGAACTTCAAAATTCGAACTTCTCCCTTCTTGAAAATACAGATCTAGCTCAGCGTTTTAAATAGTTCATGCAAAGAATCCAACGGCTAAAACACTCCAATGGCTACTTTATCAAATAAGAACCCCAGTCAAACGACCTCTCATTAATTTAAATTTAAAATATTATTATATTCAAAGCTAGGTTAATCTGGTAAAAATAATTCATTTATTTAATTTCAACTATTACCCTATTATACGTATATGTTAATATTTATTTAATTAATTGATTAAATCTAACCTAAATATAAATGAACTATTTAAAACGCTTAGCTAGATCTGTATTTTCAACTTGTCCTGACGATGAACCACATTGGTTGGTTCGAAACGCGTTGGCAGAAATCTTTCTGATGTGATTTACGCTGAAGCTCTCTTATAACTATGACAAATCGCAGAAGTCTCAATTCTACAATTCTCCCTTCTTTGCATATTGTTCTCTGCTTTGATCTCCTTTTCTCTAATACCATGTAGAATTTCCCACTATAGATCACCTGATAATGCAATATACTAAAGCAAAATACTTGATCTACTTCTACAAACAAACTTGCGGAAGCTTAATCGATTTTGAGTAAGATCAAATAGAACACATATAACAGAGAATGAGAAAGCAATCACACATGAACATAGAAGAATACCCTAGGGAAAGCCTCAGCTAAAAAACCCTGATCTCTGTATTATCATACAAGTGGAAATATGTCCGGATTACACAGAGTTTTAGCTCTCAAGCTATCCAGTCTTAGTACAATCCCTCACTGCTTCTCATAGACAGAATAGACAACACATATGCCTTCCTTCAGTCCTCTAAACCTCCTATTTCCTTGTGCAGTTTCTCCTGGGTCCTCCAGCTGCAACCTATGTGATTCTCACCTCACACACAACACTGACCTCTGAAATAACTGCGCAATGCTGAAGGAGATAATTCCTTCTACATGGATGAGTTTCCTTTATAGGAAAATTCCTCCAACTTACAGTACATTGTCCCTTCCTTTAATCTCAACTGGGTCTTTCTCTGAACTGACATACATGAGATATTTATGAGAGAATATTCAGTTATCTGGAGAACACTAGTTGCATGCATGCATGCATTAACTGGCTGAACTCACAATTAGTTCCTCCAACTGTTTGGAACTAATTTAACTAGACTTAACTCAGTTAACTGAGCTATCTAATTACAACTCAAATACAACTCATCCTTATCTCCTTAAGTAAGGGATAACTTCCTCAATGAAAGGGATAACTATTACATGTCTTCACATATACTTCATGTTTGATTTTCCAACTAATTAACTCAAGATGAATTAATTAATTATTTTTCAAACAGCTGGTGAGACTAAATTCGAATTTTAATATTCAATTTTAATCCAGCGACTAATTAAAATTGGAATCTATCTCGAAATGTTATTTATAGCAATGTTATTTTTAGCATTTCTATTTTTTTCTATTTCCAACAGAGTTGGAGTATATCCTGAAATGCTATTTATAGCATTGTTATTTTTAGAATTTCTATTTTTAGCATTTCTTGTTGCCATTTTCAACATAGGAGCTGTAACAGCCAAAGGTGATTCAAGTTGAGAAAGTTCAGATTTAGAATGTTCTAAATCTGGTTTGGTACGTTCAGTGTCTGAAACTTCACTAGTGTCAAATTCTGTATGAACTACTTTGGTAATCTCTGGACCAAAGTGAACTAAAATTGATTCCACTTCATGTATTGGATTCAATTTAGTTTCTACTCTCTCAAACTGTAAAAGTGTTGATGTTTCAAGTTCATCTGAGGCTTTTGATCCTGTTGACTTTGACCTTTCTATTTTTATCTTTTCCAACTAACTTGGTGTATATTCAGGAGGTTAACCTCGCATTCTACATGATTGTCTTAGTGATTCATCCAAGATTAAAAATTATCACAAAATTAAACAATATTCACAATCCAATCCTAAGGTCTCTAAAAAATAAAAACAAACAATTAACACACGCTAAAACATCTAAGGATTCAAACCATGCAAACAAGCTTTTCACATTAAAAACACTAGTTGGTAATGAAATCCAATGTCGCAAAAATTAAAGTGAAAAGTGGTTGTAGATATGAGTGAGTGGAACCAGTTACCCTAACAACCTTCTTAATGAAACAATTTGGTGCAAGTAACTTCACTTATTCCATCTTGAGTGAAGATTACCATCCAAAAAGTCCAAGTGAGATAGTCAACATTTTTTCCAGGTACAACGGGACCTTCCCTCTATCATCACCTCAGGTAATAGCCCTAGGATTATGGTCACTAAGGTTACCAACTACAACAATTCTCCTGGGGGACAGTCGTAAATTAGACGTACACACAAGGCCAGAGTAACAAAGCTTAATCCCCTTGAAACCTCAACATGATTAATTGGAGGCTTACTTTCAAGTGACCCCAAGTACCTTTCGGCACTGTTGTCATGAGTGTAAATCATTCTACCATAGTCAATGAAGTGGGTTCGATCACTTCACTAGGTCTGTTATGATCTCATGCTTGACTCCTTTGTAAGAGGAGCTTCCAAAAGCAAAACTGAAATAACTAGATTTATCTCCCTATCATAAGATTCTAGTGTTTGTCTACAGCTTTGGAAAGTTTACTCACTTCCCTATTCCAAAGCCCTACACTTAATATATTGTAGGTGGTAAAGATCCCTAAAAATATAAATTTCTAGATTGATTTTAATTAGCATTGATTTTAATGGTCATTGTTATGCAAAGGTAATGGATGTGAAACTTGATGAAAATTATGGCTTGACGCAATCCTAATGCAATAAAAAATGATGATATGATCTTTTTTTTCAATGAAAATCTATCTATGGTAGGAAAGAGTTTTTCACTTTTTCAATTGAAATATAAACAGAAACTCAAAATCCCATTACAATATTTTCCCTAAAATGAAACTAACCAATTTCAAATCACCTAAATATTTAAAACAATTTCAAATCTTTACTTTTTGCAATATTACAAGTAAACCAAAAATTCTCTCTTTTCATACAAGCACTCAAAAATTCAAACAATGTAACAAGAAACCAAAGATAACTAAAAACGAACTTTTCCATAATTAAATGATACAACTTTGCTTGTAGTCATTAATTATGTTCATAAACACTTCCAACAAATAGATGAAAAGTGATTTTTCATTACAAAATTAGCATACGAAGTATTTTCACAAACTAAACCTAATCTCGTAAATTGTTCACTTTGACATTCAAAATCAACTTTTGCAAAAGATTAATCTGGACTAAAACTTGATTTAATTTATAGAAGAAAGATAAACAGTCAATTCAATAAGAACAACAAATCTCTCTCTTAATAGGCCAATTGTTCATAAGGCAAGTCTCAACCCTAATTTGCAAAATAAGACTAGAAACAAATATTTGGGATTTGAAGAGTTTTTCAAAAGTTCTAAGCATGTGTATAGGGTCTGGAGTTAAACAGTGTGCATGCACTCTGTTGCCAAAGTTTAAGTGTGCATATCTGCGCATTGTGCCTAAAGTAAAAGTGCACACAGCGAGGAAATTGAAGAAAAAATAAAAATAAACCAAATCCAACCCAAAATCCAAATTTTTAAACTTCCCAAACACTCAAGTAAGGATTTTGCAGCAGGTTGAAAAGATCAAACAAGGAAAAAGACAGAGATTAAAACGAGTCCCATTCAAGTCGCCAATTTGTTATGAGGACAAATCCCTCTTGCGGACAAGAGGGGTTTCCCTAGGTTTCTAAGAACCCTAGTAACAAACACACAATAATTGTTACCTTTCTCTAAGATATGATCGTTTGAAAAAAATAGAATAAAAGAGGCCTCTTATCGGTTTAGTGAATTGATTGATGAAGTCCCTCAAAGATTTCAATCACACACACTTTGATGCTCAAAATGGCCTCTCGGCGCTCCCAACAGCTTCTCCACATTGTTCTGAAAGAGATATGGAAAGACATGGACAAACAAGAGATCAAAGCATACAGGATATAATCAAAGAGATAATGAACTAATTAACCAATTATATGATGTAAACTGATCAATTATGCAACCAAAACTCATGTAGGTGATCAAGGAATCCTACAAATCAAATCAATAGATATTTAACTGAGAAAGAATAATTGCTAATATTCATAAAACTGGAGAAAATCCTTACAACCATGTAGCCTTGATGTAGCAAGCCCTTTCTGCAATCTCCAGCCCTCTCCCTTGCAAGACAAGCCTTCCAAGCTAATCTCAACGGTATAAACCTACTTCTAGTAGTCCTCTCTCAAACCTGAGACCTGTAATGGATTTATAAGCCAAGGATGAGAAGTTATGGATCCATTATCGAAGGGATGAGATCCATTATTAGTGGGATAGAGGTACCACAAAGGAAAGGGAGTTACTCCAGATGGGAGGGATCAACACTGAATAGGCACTCATTTGAAGCTTTTTGGTTGGGATAGATGCTACCAACAATGCTTCTAGACTTTACTTTTTCTTTTTACGTACTTCAAGTCATGTTCACAGGTCATAGTGGAAGATAGTGTGTACATTTGTGCAAATAATAATGGTCTTCCTTGCGTATGCGCAAGAAGTGACTATGAAACTGCGAACATAGCCAAAATCAAGGTTTTGTACCATAGGATCTAGAAATTCCACCTTCTTTGGGATGATTTAGTTTCAAACTCTGCAAGGTAATGCTTTGGAACACATGTGTGGATAGCAAGAGATCCACATTGATGGTCATTTTCCTAATGCGATAAAATGACGTGTACCAATTACTTAGTTATGATAATATATTTTTTGTTAATAAAAACTTTGAATTTAGGTTATGTTAGATTATCAATTGTTTTAATAATGTGAACATACCTCATGTTTTAATAGAAGCTCAATCTTGTACATTAATTGCTTCTAATGATTTATTTACAGATGTAAGTATTGTGGAAAATGAATCTTAGATGACTTATCAAGAAGATGAAATATTACCTATTCAACTAATGTTTCTACTCCATGATCTTGCTCTGCCTTCTAAGACAATCAAATTAACTTTAATCTTCTCCCATAAAACCTACTACTTGAAATTGCTTCACATGATTCTTACTAGCTATTCTATACATCCTCGAATCTTTCAAAATCATTACTAAATGTTCAACTTAATTTTGATGATCCAATTGAAACTTGGTTGAAAAAATAATTCTTAAAAAAGTTTTCATTGCATAATATTGTTAACATTTTGTTTACTATAAATAAAATTAATAACATTAACTTTTTTCCACATGATATAGTACTGGGGGGCTTCTTTAGATGACTTTGAGAAGATATCCATTCCATCTCTATTTTACCACCAAGAATTTCAAGCTCTCTCCCTTCTATTCTTGTATTCATTTTAATTAAATGTCCTTTTGCTCTTTATTATTTTTAATAAAATGTAACTTTTTTCTTGTATAGAAAAAGAATTCTAGGACAAGAGGGAAAGGAGGAAAAAATTGGCATGCTAATGTTTTTTCCTCGAAGAATTTTTTTGACAAAAAGGCAACATTTGAATGCTTAGAATTAAGAGCAGCGAAAGATGCCGTGAATTAAAATTCTTGAGAATTTACTCACGTGTCATTGTTTTAATTCAAAAACCTTAATTACACTTCTTTTATTATTTGTCACGTTTATTTTTTGATTTATTTTACCCCTATTTGTTTCTGTTCTTTTGAGATATATTTAGTTTGATTATATTTCATTTTTGCTTTCATTCGAGTTCGGTTTTAGTATTTCGCTTTGACATTTATATGGTTTTCAATTCTCTTCAATATAAGGCTCTTTTTTAATTCTTATAAAATCTTAGTTTTATGTTCATTTGGTTCTTTGTAATTTTGTTGTATTTTAATTTTATTAATATTATATTTAGATGATTATATATAGTTTTTTTTAAAACGAAACAGGGAGAGGGAGAGATGTGTTATTAAGAAAGCATTACAATGTTAGAACTTCTATATATTCTAATTATTTTTGGTAAGTTTGAAATTGAGCACGGAGGTTCAATCTGAACTCTCAAGTGGTTTTCATATGACAAAAAAAAATCAATCTATTTCCAACTAAAATTTTCCAAAAAAACCCTAATATCTAGGACATTTACATTCCATTTTTCGCTATTTATGTTTTGATTTAGTTTGACTTCTTGTTTTCCTTGGTGAAATACTTTTTCTTTTCTTCCCAACTTAAGTCCAACATGTGTTTTTTGCAAATTCCAACGAGCCATTCTTTAGCAAGTGCATGTTGTTGTTCTTGAAATCTTCCTCATCTTCCCAAGAAGTTTCCTTTCCAACATTATTCCTTGTGGTTTTCGAAGGGGCTCCATTTTCTACGACGGTTGTTGCTTTTCCACTTTTACTGAGCCTAAAGAATCCTCATTGGCATCTGTTTTTCTTGATTGATTTTTGTTGCCTTTGATGAATTTTCTTTGGTAGTATCAACTTATGATTTATCTTCTGATTTTTTCTTATCCTGAGACTCTTCCTCTGTTTATATTGTATAGTGATCGTCCTGAGCTCCTTCCCACCAGTTAGACCTTCAAGTATTTTTTCTGATCTTTGTTGCTATTATGCTTGAGGCAATTTTTAATTACATGTCATGTTTCATAGCACTCTCTACAGCAAAATGAAACATTTTCGTAATCGAGATTTTGGACCCAGACATAATTTGGGGCCATCAAATTGATCTCATCCAAAAAAACGTTAATAAATTCCATCTCCACACAAATTTGAGCATGAATTATTTTATGAAAATTTAATGTATATGGGTTGCAACAATAAAACTTTCCAAGGGCATTCCCAATAGAGGATAATGATTGGAGTTTCCAAAGATGCAAGACTAGTTTTGGAAGCCTTACCGAAACTAGAGTTGTGGAGATTGATGTCATTACTGGATCAAAGGTGGGAGACCAAGGTTGCATGAAGAGACCAAAACTACCCGATAACCATGGCTCAAACTCACAAATGGCCTTCTTGTCCTCAATTTTGTTGAAAAAAATGTCGAAAAATCCCCAAGCCATGGGATAAATATTCAAATGATTTGTTAAAAGAGGTTTCCATGTCTTAGAGATCCATTTGTTTAGATCTGTCAGTCATGGCCAAAATCCATTAAACCTGCAAACTAAAACTTGTTCCAAAACAACTTCTTACATATGAAATCTTCCTCATCCAAAGGAACATTGAGGGAAGTGACTTCTTGAATTACCAGGAGGCCAAATCTGGATTTCATAATGGAACTATATGAAACCAAAGAAGAGGTTGTTTGTCCAGTGACCATACTTGCAAAAGAAATTGTGTTCATCATTGAACCACTAAGATTCATGATCTTATTGCCATAGATATTTTCAAAAAAATCCATGCAATCTAAGCAGAGATCAGCCAATTAAGGAAAAACCCTAGTCTCTATAAGGGTTTTCATATCTCCGAAAAAAATGGTATTATGCATACTTTATTGATTTTACATGTCTTGAAAATTGCAAGTGGTTGTGGTAGAAATTTATTCCAGTGTAAAACTAACAATAATACTTTGATCATAAATCAGTAAGGATGTTTTAACTAAAATACTATTATAATAGTTTAAAACTTCAAATAAAATTATGTTTTACTACAATGAATCTTCATATTTGATCAATACTTATTTCTAAAAGTTTGATTTCTAAGAAAATTACTCATATAATAATTTTATGAGAGTTTCACTGATTGAAATAGAAAAAGTAATTCAAAGCATGGCTAGAACTGAAAATGAGTCTATAGACTATGTTTTTATACCTCAAATTGTGTGTCAATCAAAGTAACTCTTGTATCAAGTTACTTCCTAGCACCCAGTTTTTATATGCAAATCAAAAGGGTGAGTGAAAGAAATCATTTAAATAAACAGGAAGGCATAAGCACTTTAATGTGGTGGAGGAAGCACGAGCCAACATGTTAAGTCTATGGACATTCGCTGACAATAGGGTTATGTTTGTATGATACTAAGACAAAATTTTCAGGGTTATGGACGCTTGCTGGCAGTGAAGCAATGTCCAGTAAAAACAACAAGAGAAACACAAGTGTGCAAACATTGATGGATATAAAAGATTTAGCCTTTTGACTTATTTCATGATTGGTTAGACTAAATTTCCAAATTTAACTAATACAGTAAGCTCTATGGAAATGATATTTAGTTATGAGTACTTGAAATTTCAATTTTATCCTTTACTAGTATTGAGTATAACGAATTCTTGTAATTTTTAAAACTATTGAAGTTTTAAACTAATTTTTCATATTTTAGTTAAAATGTTATCATATATCATTAATGATAGTGATAATTGGTTTTTCCAATATGTCACCATTATTGTAACCTACAATAATCACCACCATTTTGTGATTACATTATAAAATAAAAATAACCCTTTGATATTTTTCTTTTTTTTTTGTATTTTAATGAATAATCATTTGGTTTTGATTTTAACAAATTTCTAAAACCAAATTTCTAAATTTGCTTGATCTTTATTGTTAAATTTTTATGATATATATATATATAGAAGTTACCTTTAAAATTAATTTTTGTTATCCTTTAATCTAAATTGATTTACTGTTTGTTTTTTCTACTTAATATCCAAAATTTATAAGGAAAATCCTTCTATAGAGTATTTGGTCTTTAAATTCAAATTATTTTATCAATTTCCACATCTGCATCTAGATTAAGGGTTAGCATTGGATATAAAATTTATCTAGATACTCGAATATGGGTGTTATACATATAGATTCGGATGCCTTTAGCAAATACTACATAAAACATATCCAAATCCAGATGTAATATATTTATTTGAAGCCTCCAAATGCCTAGATGTTGGAAATCAATATTCATGGCCTCTTTTCTTGTTTTTTTTTTATTTTTCATTAACACTTGGCAGGATGCAATTTGATTTTTTTTTCAAACAATCAAAGTGCATCTTTACTGACATGGAATTTATGACATGTCATGCTAACAGGGCATATTCCTTGTCAGTCCATAAGACATATATTTAATGAGTCATGTTGAAACGACAAGTGGCCTGCATTGTTGACATGTCCATATGATTCGATCATTTTCTATAAAGCAAACTTGTTAAGGCATTCTTGGTAATCTTCCAATTGGACTCCTCATCACTTATATGTGTGAGGGTTAACCTATGTGGCACTAGTCTTATCCAACGTGTTATCCATTTTTCATTGACATGTTCTTGCTAACGTGTAAGTTGTATGGTTAATGTCAAAATAATACTACATATACCAAGGTTCATATGGTAAGAAAGACTTATAAACTATTCGTTATCATTTAATATGACGAATATGGTATTAAATTTCATGCCTACGTAATGCTAAAAACCATTAGTCATATATTTAAAACCAACCATGCAAATTCCCTACAACCACTAAGTGATTAGTTCCTATATTTTTGGAGATTGAACTCGACAAAGTCACATCTTAAGGGATAAATCATTAAACAAGATTAAATGAAATTATTTTATTTTAAGTTTGTGAAAATAAAATTGTTTTCATTGCAAATTTCATAATTTATTTATCATATGCATATTAATTGTTACATTTGGTATATTTTTACAAATTTATAGGAAACCAGAAAAATCACGATGACCGAGAGTGCAATGGAAGAAGTAAATAAATGAATTAGATATTATTAAAATTTTACTTCACTGTTGGTTTGTATCGGCCTGACCCAGGTTTAAAGGTGATTTAGCCAAGCAAATCCCGGTACTACTGGCTCTTTCAGCAACAGTCCACGAAGCACGGACTGAGGTCTCACCCGAGGTAGTATGGGAGGGTGCTCGAACCAGGTTTTCGTGCCTTAGGGATGTCTGAAGAGCTTTTGGAGGTCCGCGGTTTGACCCTACGTGCACGTCGCTACGTGCACTTGTTATTCCTTCGCAACCTGCGATGCTGCTTCCGCGCAGCCCTACTTGGGGCACAACCCGTATAATACCCAAGTTCCTTGCTATTCAATCTGTTATTACCCGATTACTTAATTTATCTATGTAAGACTAATGATTATTATAGCATATTCAGTAATCATATCAGTGCGTGCGATAAATAAAACAGTATAAATGTAAAGAAGGCAATGCACAAGCAAATACACAAAAATAGGAATCAACTTCTCTTTATTCTTCGATCAAGATTACAGACTCGACACTGCCCTATGCACTCAACTGCAGGGGTCTGCGCACTCAGCTGCGGACTCTACTAGGCTTCTGTGCACTCAACTGCAGAGCCTCTTCCTACTACTACGACCCAATAAACTTAGACTCTTACTCTATACTCGAACCATTCGTATTCTTCTCTCTTCCTTATTCGCTATCTTTACAACTTAGAGCCTCGCTCTATTTATACAATCCCATGATCCGTGGACCATGGGTAGGCCGACATGACTTTACATTACATTACAATACTTTAGAGCGAACAGCCCTATGACTCATCCTATACTTCGCTCTCCGCACCCGCAATTCGCAGAGCCTTTACAATACACTTGGCCAAAACTTGGGCTTTGAGCCCCAAAACATGTTGTGGGGGGATTCCATGCCCAACAGGCCCCTAACACAATCATTGTGACTCATCCCGAGTCACTTTGTTAGTATAGCGATCTTGGTGCGAAGCCCCTCCAACTGGTCCCGTACTGCTCGGAGGTCCGCGGCACACTGTTCAGCGATTTGTTGGACCTGTTGCATGTGCTCTTCCAATGCTTCTTTGTGAGGATCAGTTGCCTGCCTTAACACATAGAGTCCCTGCATCTGTGCAAGCTTGCCCTCAATATCCACCGTAATGGTCAAGGCCTCATCAATCCATGGTTGGACGCGCACTTTGAGAAGTTCCTCTTTCTGTCTTGCGATATCCACCTGCTCTTTCAGTGCCCTTGCTTGCTACATCTTTGCCAGCCGTTATGTGAGGAAAACTATCTACATAGTTCCCCTTACATTATCATACTGCTCCTGAAGCTCATGCGCCTCTGTTTCCAGGCAATGTATGTTGGGTTCCTCCTGCAAGGCTATGAGAACGCCAAAGGCTTGGTCCAACATATCGGTACAGTCCTGCACTGCCCGTCCAATTTCTTCCAATCCTTTTTTAATAGCACTAACACGTTTCTCTCTAACTTCCGAAGGAGTGGAAGGCTACACCTTGAGCCACAGCTCAGAAATCTAGAGTTTTATAGTGTTGTCTCGTGGCTAGCCCCTGGAGTTTTATAGCGTCTTTTGAATTCAAATTCAACTGTTCCCCCTAATTCTGGCTCATCAATGCTTTCTTGGCGGCAGATTGCCCCAAATCTTGCCCTTAATTCGTGTCTTAAATGCCCGTTGCCCGCTCCCTTTTGCCTTAAATCAGACATCTTGTCATGAATAGTGACACCAACATCACTTCCCAGCCTACCCACGCAGTAGTGCACCCCCCCTTGTGCGGTCGCAACCCTTACGACAGGTTGATTCTGCAGGCGCCTCCCTCATTACGCACCTCCCAAACAGACTCTTTTATAGTCCCGCGCTCTCTTTCAACTGCCTAGAGCACTGACACTGTGCTCCCTACGGCTAGTCAGGTGGTTGTACTACTTGTGCGAGACATCAACTCGCCTTTCAATATAGTCTGCGGAAACTCCTCCATTGCCTTCGTGACATCTGGCACCGCTCGTTCTACTATATGTAGAGCGCTCCCCTGGTTACTCCGTTTGGTGAGGTGCGGTCATAGCCATGGCAGCAGAGTCATAAATTCTCGGTGACAATCTTCTATTACAGTCGTATGATCATCTGTATCCTGCCTTGTCATCCTTGGTTTACTGATGAGACATGCTTGTGTGATCTCGTTTTCAGCGTCTTGATCTCAGTGTCCATCAAAATGCTTTTCTTCCTCGATCGTACCCAATCATTTTGAAATCCTTATATGTTCAACCTTGCATAGTTGTGTGATTTCTTCATCCTGGTCATCGCGCACTGTCACAACTGCGGGAGCCATTACGTGCGGATTCTTTTTTGTATTCTCTTTAGAAATTACGGTCTCTACTCTGCTCCGCACCTTTGGAATTGTCTCCATGGTCAGGTTTTTGCACATGGTCTTATAGGCCCATTGAACTACTGGTATGCGCAAGTCCCAACCAGTGCATCTTGCTTGGTGAACCTTGTTCAGTACTCCGCACACCCTATTGAATGCTTCGTCATAGATAACTGGTAGCGCGCATCACCTTTCCTACCACTATGGGTTGTTCTGATTCTCTATTTTGGGGGTGGTGTGTGCTTGTGTGGGTTGTACATCATATGTCTATACCCATCGGGAAAGGTGGGCGTGCAAGTTGTTTCACCCCTGCTAGCTAGCTCTCATTCGGAGCTGGGGTTTTCCAAAACGTAGGCACATCATCCTTCTGCATCCGCGCCAGTCCTCAAAACTTTCTTAATGCATACCCCATCATCGTGCGGGTGTTGCACACAATGCCCATTTTAGAGAATCAAATCACTATTGTTCTGGTACTGCACTTTCAAATTTGCTCAGAAATTCCACCACTACTGTTAATCCATCATATATCGCATCTCCTTTGCCTCTGTTGTCACACATCGTAGTGATCTAATAATCATGTTGCAATTAAGCGTTGTTACTTCATGCAGCCGATTCTGCCATCATTCCACTTCTTCGTCTAAATCTGAAGTGAAGGAGCTTTCGCGCTCCCACAAAATTCTTCCATCTGCAGTTAGATTCACCCAATCCTGTTCTCACGCACTTATCTTGTAAACACAATCGATATCGTCATCACTATCATTTTCGTGCACTGGTTCAGTGTATCACGCTCCTTTGGCTAGATCTATCAGTACTACTACGCGTAGTGACTTTTTCTCAAAGATAATTTTGCACTTCTTCAAATTTATGACTCTGTTCATATAGGTGGCCCAGTCTATTCCTAGTAGCACGGGATAGGGATTACTGTCATCGACAATCTCTATCACTTCAAAATCCGCCTGCGCGCTTGCACCTTCAATATTGACTGTTACCCCTTGCAATCTTCCCATGGGAAAAATCTTATGTTGGTTCACCATTCGTAACTGAATAGGGGACCATTGTAACGTGGGTCCGCCCATGCATTCCCATGTTTGCTTTGGTAGTACATTTGCATCTGAAGCCAGATCCAGAATTACCAGATCCATTTCATACTTGCTAATTTACGCAGTCAATCTCATTTCCCTTCCTATGTGCAATGCATGCTTTCCAAGTTTCCGGACCATGCGCGGTTCTCCTAACCCCGCACACCTAGTGAGAAGTTCTTGTAGTCCTTTGACTGTCTTGCTGTCGCATTGCAGTTTCATGCATGTCTCTAGAAAGGTAGTGAGCATTGAACGATCCATCCCCAGATCTAGTTGTTCCTTACTACCTGAAGTGGAGGCCTCCGTGAAGCTCTTCTTAGCTTCCATGAATGTCTCCTTCGCGCGTTCTAAATCAAATCCAAGTTCCTTTGTAGGAGCCTTGTGAACCCACGCACTTTCTTCTGGTTGATTCCCTTTATCATCGCCAGTGGTCGTACCACTCCTGAGCATCAATTTTACATTTGGGTCTTCTTCACGCGGCTTAGACCTCATCATCTGTAAATTCTGAGCTAGAGGGGGCTGGAGTACCCCCTTTTTGCAGATCCTCACTATCAGCAAAGGGCAACCTTCTACCTCATGATTAAACTGAGTACAGTACCAACATGATGTTCTTGTCAAGTTTGTGCAATCGTGGGCATAGTGCCCTGGCCCTAAGCAATTGTAACAAATTAGTTGTCTGCGACCCCTTCCTGGTCCCATTCCGCCTTGACCTCGACCGTGCCCCTGAAATCCAGCACGCGTCATCCCTACATTTGGGTTGAGGGCTCATGTTTCGGTCTGCACCCTGTAGGTAGGAGTTTGATCCATCATTAGTTCGTAGCTTCGGCAGGTGTGTTCATCATGGCCTACCAACCTACAGAAATTACAAAACAATTGTTGGGACATTTGCGTATACTTCTACAACACATGACAATTATCCGTAATGTGTTTTCCCCCTATCTGATAAATCGTGCACCATAATGCAGGTGCCACACTCGGTCCTACCTATGCCTTAGGTCTTAACGGCATCGGCCCTCCTCCTGCCAAGTAGTTCGCGAACACTGGACAACTATCCTTGTCGTGCCCTTGGCCTTTGCATTTTATGCACCATACTTCCTCGCGTGCCTCCGGCCGAGGTGTCCTGTCCTATTTTAAAGTTTGCATTTCCAAACACAAATTCTACAGTTGCACATGGATTTGTTGGACTTCCAACCCAGGGTCTTGTATAGGGGTCTCATGTAATCTCATTGCCATCTCCAACGCTTCAGCCTGGGTGGAAAGTTTTTGTTGTGACAGCGTTGTCCTTAAGTGTGGCATAAGTGATGCTACAAACCATGCGTGATGTTGTCCATATCTCAACTTCATATTGGCTTCGTGAATCATACTCTTCAACCTTTGGTCCAAATCCTAGGGGGTCTCACCTGGGAGCATCACGATCTCCTTAAACCCGATGATTGATTATGTTTCTGATTTTGGCCTGCTAAATTCCCTGTTCAGCGCAGCCTGGATCTCTGTGATTCCTGTGTTTGGGTGGTTATTAGAATGCTTGATATATCATGTTCATGTGCGATCATGCAACGCTCTCACCAACGTAGCCTTTTTAATATTGTCATCAATGATGCCTTGTCCTTCCCATACTGCTCTTACCACGAACCAGAATTCGTCCGGATCTTCATTCCCCACTCCTCAGAATATCGATAATTTGATCGCACTCGCCATACTGAACTATGGTAGTGGTAAAGGTGGGGTGGGTGGAGATGGAGGTGAGGAGGGCGAGACGGGTGGTGGTGTGGGTGGAGGTGGTAAACACAGAATTCGCTGCCTTATCAAACTGACCACGCTTCTCGGAGAAACTTTCATAAGCTCTTCCTCGCTTCCCCGCGAGGGTGAAATTAAGGGACTGATTTTTAATTCTTTGCTACCTCTGCTTTTGTAGATCTTCCCGCTTCACGTAGCTCCAAATATTAATTTATTCAAATAACCTGTTTTTCACATAATAGCATCTTAATGCAAGTGTTCAAAGATTTAATATACTTACCTCACGATCCCTTGAGGAAATGTCGCTCCACCTCACTGTAGCTACGGTCGTGTCTACCACAAACTCAATGATAAATCCTCCTATTATTCGGTCGAGCCAATGGTCCACAGCTTGCGCGATCTTATCTCCTAACGCTTCTAGTTTGCGCACTAATTCAGAAGTCCACACTATTGATTTGTCGAACCTACACCTTCCCTGGTTGTTTGCTAAATTCGCAATCCACTCATACAACTCAGAAGGAAAGGATGCAAAGAAAATTTCATGGATTTCCGTATACAAGTAGCACTCCAACCATTGTTCCTTAGATACTCACGGAATTCTGTTTTCCTGTGTCGCGAACTCATGAATCTTCTTGTCCAACCACTCTTCAATTTCTTTCATTGTTGGATTCCAGTGGCACGACATTAGACATCCCTTATATAGATCTCGATCTTGGCAACGAAACCATTTGTTGGCTTGTATGGCCCTAACCCAGGTTCAGAGGTGATTTAGCCAAGCAAATCCCGGTACTATTGGCCCTTTCGGCAATAGTTCGCAGAGCACGGATAGAGGTATTACCAAAAGTAGTATGGGAGGGTGCTAGGACCAGGTTTCCGCACCCTAGGGATGTCTGATGAGCTTTTGGAGGTCCGGGGTTTGACCTTGCACACACGTTGCTACGTGCACTCGTTATTCCTTCGCAACCTGTGATGCTGCTTCCGCGTAGCCCTACTCGGGACGCAACCTGTATAATACCCAAGTTCCTTGCTATTCAATCTGTTTTTACCTGATTACTTAACTTATTTGTGTAATACTAATGATTATTACAGCATATTCAGTAATCATATCAGTGCATGTGATAAATAAAACAGTATAAATGTAAAGAAGGCAACACACAAGTAGATACACAGAAATAGGAATCAACTTCTCTTTATTCTTCGATCAAGATTAGAGACTCGACACCGCCCTATGCACTCAACTGCAGGGGTCCGCACACTCAGCTGCGGACTCTACTAGGCCTCTGCACACTCAGCTGCAGAGCCTCTTCCTACTACTACGACCCAATAAACTTAGACTCTTACTCTATGCTCGAACCATTCGTATTCTTCTCTCTTCCTTGTCCGCTATCTTTATAACTTACAGCCTCGCTTTATTTATACAATCCCATGGTCCGCGGACCATGGGTAGGCTGACATGACTTTACATTACATTACAATACTTTAGGGCAGACAACGCTATGACTCATCCTATACTTCGCACTCCGCGCCCACAATTCACAGAGCCTTTACAATACACTTGACCAAAACTTGGGCTTTGAGCCCCAAAACATGTTGTGGGGGGATTCCATGCCCAACATTCACTCTATTACATCACTTTCTAATTTTGAGGTTTCCATATTCTTCTACTCTTCAAGAGATTTCAACGAAATAAAACTTTTTTCATTTCGAGTTCATGACGCATAGTTATCGCCCTTGACAGTTTTTGTACCATTATCGTGTTTTGAGGATGTAGCAGATCACATGTCCCCTAGATCCACATGGAAAATGATTGTAATGAACATAATAAGATGGAAATTGATCTATCTTGTTGACTTGACCGGTTGTTGGATATCCATATCCAAACTGTTCACATTGCATGATTTTTCAAATGTCTTATATATTATGTCTCAAATATGTCTAGTCCTAGAAACATTTGGTCTGGGATATACTCTAACTTATTTTGTTTAATTTAAATTTATTAATTCGTTTATTTATTTTTATTATTTAATTTGTTTTATTATTCTTTTATTTTATTGTTAATTTAAATTTATTTAATTTTATAGGTATCCACATATCCATATTTTCTAGAGGTATCTAGGCATCCAGACACTTTCACATTGCATGACATCAAAAGGTCCTTGATATTTAGATTTTCAAAAGGTATCCAAACATCTGGGTATTTAAGTGTTTCACACTCATGACATTATTTAAATTTATTTAATTTTATAGGTATCCACATATCCATATTTTCCAGAGGTATCTAGGCATCCAGACACTTTCACATTGCATGACATCAAAAGGTCCTTGATATTTAGATTTTCAAAAGGTATCCAAACATCTGGGTATTTAAGTGTTTCACACTCATGACATTTTAGTTTTTCATCAAAAGGTCCTTGATATTTAGATTTTCGAAAGGTATCCAAACATCTGGGTATTTAAGTGTTTCACACTCATGACGTTTTAGTTTTCCTAAGTGTTTCACACTCATGACGTTTTAGTTTTCCTTGGATATGTTAGACCGTGGATGTGCATGTGCATCCAAACATACATTAGCATAGTCTCAAGGCATCCAAGAAGTATCTAGGCATCCATAACATGCATCCAAGCGTCTTGAGGTATCTAGGCATCCATAACATTTCACATTGCATTATACTTAAAGGTCCCAAATATCCATATTTTCTAGAGGTGTCCAAGCACAGACCCTTTCACATTGTATGACATCAAGATATCCTTGATATCTAGATTTTCAGGAGGGGCTTTGAATCTGCATAAGCATCCAGACAAACACTAGTGCGGGCTCTATATTCCATACTTCCTATAGCTTCATATACAAAACATGGTGGGTCACAAAAATAATATAAGCACTTCCAAGTGCATTCCCATAATGTATGTGGGATAGAAAATAAGCCCACAAATCAATGGTCTAGAATTAATAAAGGGTGAATTTAACAATTATTAACTACTAACTTTTGAGAGCCATATATTGACTTTTACATGGCCAAATTCAGCAAGAAATGACTCGTTAGAAAGTTAGGAATGTGAGGAACATTTTGGGTAAATTATTTTTCACAGTAAAAATACTCGGAAATTTTGAAAGAAAAAGGGATACAAATTTGTTATATGCATTTTAATAAAATAAATTAATGAAGGCTACAAGGATATTTTAAGTTTTAATCATTATATGTTTACTTTTCATGGTTATTTTGCTTTATTATTTTGGAATGACAAATTGAATTACGGGTAAGCCGAAAATGATAGAAATTTATTTTAAATATAATAGTATGTATTGATATCATAATGATTATTTCAATTATTTTAGGAAAATAAAAATAAAATCCTAAAGAGAAGGAATAAACCAACAAGAATGTTTTTCACATTAATTTATTATCTTCCATGAATATCTTTAGCCAAAATAGATATAGTGATAATATCTAATTTATTTTGTGTACGAAACAAGTAGATAAATTAAAAATAAAGAAAATTTGTGGTCAAATAAAATAAAGTACAAGTTCAAGATCCTCAATCAAGTGAAATCACATTTATAACCATTTTCAATGTGTTATACAACGAAAGTTTTTGGATTAAAATGAAGAAATCTTGTAAAAAATATATTGTTGGGTAAAATATTGTACATATTTTATTATATTTTTCCAATGATTTTAATAAAAATTATCTCAACATAAGTTGGAAAATAGAAACAGTTGTAGTAAAGGAGGAAATAGAAGAAAGAAGAAGATTGAACGTAATGTACTAAAAGATAATTTAAAAAGAGTCTCTTTCTATGAAGAAGGGGTTGGATTTTCTTGCCAAGAAGTCGAAACCTCTAGGGTTTTTCTTATATATTTATATCAAGTTGAAAGGAAGGTAAGGATGTAGTCTTCTTGTAATCTTCTTGTATATTTATATGAAGAGAAAGAGAAGGATTTTTGCTATAACTTCATCCAGAATAGCTCAAATTTTCAAACTTGTATAATTTTATTGAGTTTTAATTAAAGTTGAAAGCAAACATCTTTTGGAGCATTGATTGTTGGCTTAATAATGAAGGGTATTTTCACATTTCTATGAGATATATTTTCTATTTTTCTTCCATTTTCTCCATGTGAAATTATTTGTATGGAATGATTAAGTTTCAATTGATGTAATTATTGGATACAAGTGATATTGTATTTTTTAGATAACTATTTTTTTAGATATTGTATATGTTTCTACACTTGTCATACTATTGAATGACCCCAAATGGGGTGTTCAAGGAGCTCCAGGTGAGAGGGTGCATCATTGTTGTCCCACCACACACTAATGGGTGAGGATGTGTCCATACACCCTCCCCAATGATCATTAAGGTTTGTAAGGTTGTTCCATGACATCTAGTGTGACATTCCATCAACATGATGTTAAACTATCCTAAATCTCATTGCATAATGGATGAATCGATTGAGTGGAGATCTCGAGAAGGTATGAGTACTGGTCATGGTGGTATATTGTTGCCATCAACCATTTTCTCCACACATCCTCCCATGAAATACAATTAGGATCTATAATGGAGTATTTCAAATTGGAGAGGTGGTAGCCCACAATATGAAGCCCCTATTTACTTGAGGTATTGGGGATTGAAGGTTCTCCTATTATTGATCTACATGGGCCTTTCCTATCCACATGACTCATCTCAGTTGGTGGTGGCCTTTAGGGTCTCTTTGTTATGCACTTCAAATGGTAAGCTCATTCTTCCTTGTTATTTGTTTCACTATTGGTTCAATTCCATTGTGTGTCCTCTAGTATTAGCTAGTTCTATTCTCTCCTTTTCATGTATGTTTGCTCCTTTGTTACTCCTTACCTAGCCCACTCTTGCCACTTATCACTAGATCACAATCTCCTTTATAATTTCTCTCTCTCTCAACTTAATCTTCTCTGAGTTTTTCTCGTTGGCCATCTTTGGTTTACTTAGTTTCTCTTATAGTCTAAGTTCTCCTCCCAAACTCCTCCTAGATCATGTGCTCTCATTGCCCTTTCCTTCCTTTTCTAGACTACGCCAAACAAGATTGGATCTAATTGGGACTTGCCATTGGGAGAACCTCCCTTGATGTTTTTGCCAACATTATTTCTGACCAACGGCAAGTCTCCAATTGCAAATTGAAGAATTGCAACATGTCACTACTATGGGTACTCAATCCTTTGTCTCTATGGTCAACTCTATCAACGCTTCTGGTTTTTCAATTCTAGATTTAAATGTAGCTATTGCTCCCAATATAGAGAAAGTTGACTACAAGGAGGAAGAAAAATGTCCTAATTAATTATAAGACTACACGAAAGTCCTATTTTGTTTATTGTTAGGGGTCATTTTTTTTCAGAAATAGTTAAATTTTCTATTAAAAAGGATGTTGGATTTCGAACCAAAACCCTTACATTCATCATCATAGTCCCAAAAATATGTTGCACTCCATTGCCCACAAAATTGGAATACTTTCAACTATCCACAAGACAAAAAAAAATTGTCTATAGCCTTGTTTACCTAATATACGAAAGAGGTGACTATTATAAACTCTAAAAAAGACAAATGAAATAGAGTGACTTTACAGTACATTGATTAAAAAGGGGCAAAGGAGAGGTCCATCATTTGAAATCCAACGACCATCCATGGATGCCCTATTACAAAATAACACCAGTTCACAGGGCTAACTCCCTGACTTTGTGCCACATGCTCCGCTTTTTCTTGTTGGGTCGGTATTGGTCTCCGTTGCATCTGAATTCTACTTGAAGCCATTGTAGAAATTATCCTATAATTATTCAATGTGGAAATGTATTATTGCCAACTCAACTGCATGTGTTCAACCTATCTTTGCAGTGAGTTAACAGCAAGCGGAATGACAAATGCTCTAGTTCTTCAGCCTCACGGCGAAGGTCTAGGGAGACCAATAGTCCTTCTTGAGCCTGCAAGTTTCCCCAACAACAAGAGTTTCCCCAAGAGTTAATTCTTCTCTTTAATATTCTATGTGGGAACAAAACGTAATGTCTCGGCATTATATATACAACAGAGATATTGTCATTGAATTTGAGATAATCCTTTGCACTATTCATCATGCCTGTGAATAATAAATGCCACCCAAAGTGAACCAAGCCTAAGATGCCTTAAGGTTGCCAAGGTTGCAATTTGATATGAATAATGGAGGGGAGGGGCGCCTGCCTAAGACACAATAAATTTCCCACATTCTTCCCAGTGAAATAGGATGTGAGTTGCGTTAGAGTTGTCCCCTAATGAACTTGAATGACAGGGGAAGTACGCCAGGCATAATTGCGAACAAGACAACAAGGTTTATGGCCTTGATCCCATATCCTTAGCATTAAAACCTTAATCAAGAGACTAATCTTCAATACAAAATTATTATCAAGAGACTAATCTTCATGGTAATGGACATATAGTTGAAAGACAATGATCCAATTCCATCACTCCTTGATTCATTTCGGTCCCAATGTTTTCCAATGTATCGACAATGGAGTTTAAGTGCCTTAACACATCATATAGTTCTATGTGCTCAAATTGTTGGAGCTAAGCTGAAATTCATTGTAATATGAGAGGCATGATTAAGTGTTAATCCATTTCAAAGGCTTGTCGAATGACAACCAATAAATCCTCAAATATCATTAGATTTATGATTTTCTTGTCTATTGCCAAAACTAATCATTTCCAAAAAAGCTAAATATTTTACCTACTTATTGGTTACTTCCCCAACCCAAACCAATTGTTATTATGAATCTTTTGTCTTATCTATAATAATAAGATTTATAGTATGATTTTTTGATATTACAAATATATCATTATTATAAACATTTTGAATAAATAAAAATTAATAAACCTACAACACAAAATTCATCAATATAATATTTTTAATTACCGTTTAAAATACAAAAAACAAAACAATCAATATTAAAACAAAACTCCATCTTCAGTCCAATATTAAAAATAAAATTAAAATCCTAAATGATATACCTATAAAAACCAACTTATATTATAAAATTTCCAACCTTTTACATTTTACATTTTATCAACAAAAACACACCAATAAAATAAATAGGCTGAAAATGTCATTTTAATATATTAAAAATAACCGAAACTAAGAATACTTTCTAAAATATAACAATGGTAAAATCTCTTAAAACATTTAAAAATACTTTTTACCTTCTTCATTAACAAATATATTCAAACTTAATGAGAATTATACCATTTTTATTACAAATGTATTCAAAAATTATAAGAGATCAATTCGATGCCCTGATATTACGAATATATTCATTAAATATATTCAAACATGAATAGGGTAGAATGGTCATTAAATATGTTCAAACATGGAGAGGATAGAATACCATTTTGATTGAAATTCGTGTTGGCTAGTTTTTTACTTTGGTTAGTAACCTATTCTTTTTCATCGACAATAAATTTTATTAAGTAATTTGTGTATAGGATATGGGACATTTTTGTTATAATGAATGATTTGACCTTTAGAATATATATACATAAAAGTTTAATATTTTTTTTTTTTCAGAAGAAAAAGCATCATGTTATATTAAGGAAATATAATAGATCATACAAGAAAATTTGTGGATCGTTGTCGCTTGGGCGCATCATAGAGCCTGTACCAGTTATGGAATCATAGAGAGTTGTTGGAAATATATATAAAGAAATACATGTATGCGGAAACCTAAGAACAATGTCCAGAAAAGAAGCGGTGAATTGTGATTATTGTGTGTTGTTGCTGATGTAGTCGTGGAGAGAGCAAATGCAAGGCAAAATGGTGTGGAGAGGAGTTTTAATGGAATCAAAAATTTTGTGGTTTCGCCACCGCCATATGAACCACACTGTGATAATGAGGAGTGGGCGGTGCTTTGCAGGTTGAGATGTCCACCAGTTGAAAGCAGCCTGTACAGAGTCGAAATCAACATGAGGAAAGCTGTATAGTCGGGCAAGTTCACACCATATGTCCAGAGTGAGTCAGTAGCAGAAGAAGATGTGTAGATTTGACTCTTCATATTATTCACAAATAAAACATCTGCTGGGGCCGTGCCAGGATCGTTTTCTCAGGTTGTCCCAGGTCAGTTCCCTGTTGTTGAAGAGGAGCCCGGCAAAATAAATCATCCTCGGCGGACACCCAGATTTCCAGAGAGTTGAGGGGAAAATCGGGGCAGGTACAGGAGCTAACGTGGAGATGAGTTCTGTATAGACATCTTTGACATTGATGGTGGCGAAGGAGCTGGTAGAGGACCAGCGTAGGTGATCAGAAGGACCGCAGCGAGCAATTCCAGCTACCTGCAGAGACGAGAGAACCTGTAACCATACCGGGAAAAGTGGAGGCGGCAATCCGAGTTGTTCTGTGGTCTTCCAAACGGGGGAGGATCCATGCCAGTCCAGAATGACTTTGTCCCATGTGAAGAAACCCAGTTGATGAAGAGTGGTTATGATGTGATCAGGGAGGAAAATAGCTTGCTTGGAGGCAATCGGATCGATGCCAAGGAGGATCCGCGAGCCAGTATGTAACTGCCATTTTAGCTTGGAGAGAAAAAATTGTTCAACGGTTTTGAGACTGCGCCAAATTGCAGAGCCTCCTCGAGTGCCAATGGCACCTCTGCGATACCAATATAGTAGTGCTCGTCCCTTTAGGTATTTGAAATGGATCGTTTTGCTCCAAGGTCCCGTGCCGAAGATACCCCTGTGGAGAGTTTTGCAGATGAGGGATCTACCAAAGGTCCGCAGATCTTTCAGGCCCCATCTGGCTAAATGTTTTGGGACAGCGATCCTATTCATTTTTGATAAGTGGAGTTTGGACCGAAACTTGCTTCCGCCCCAGATGAAGTTAGCAGTGATCGATTGCAGCTGTTTGAGGATGCCGATCGGGAGGTGGAACAGGTGCGCCCAATACACCGCTAGCTGTAACAGAACAGCTTGTGAGAGAGTGACCCGACCAGCAAGGGAAAGATAACGAAATTCCTAGGCGGAAATTCGTTTATAAAATCGTTCAATTAACCAGACCCAGTCAAGCTTGGTATAACCGGAGGGCTTGAGGTGGAACCCGAGGTATTTGAGGCCAAGGGAGAGAGGGGCCGATGAAATGCCAAAGAGCTGGGCAATCCATTGAACCGTGTCCAAGTCTACTTCGTTGTGGTATAACATGGACTTGGACTTGTTGATGAAGAGTCCAGAAGCACTGTGGAAGCGGTCAAGAATGGCCTTAAAGCAGATCCAAGAGGATCGACAGAGCATAGAGAACAAGAGAACATCATCTACGAAGAGGTTGTGAGATAAATGAACCTGTCGGCAAATATTGACCGCTTTAATTTGTCCCTCAACCACAGCTTTGTTGATGTGAAGGCTCAAAGTATTTATTACAAGAATGAACAGCAGGGGCGACAGAGGGCAGCCCTGATGCAGACCTCGTTGAGCCTGGAAGAAAGGGGTAGGGAGTCCATTGATAATGACTGCGTAATTGACATTGGAGTAGCATGCCCTGATCCATCAGATGTTCTGGGGACTTAAACCAATCTTTGCCAGCAGGCATTCCAAGAAACCCCAGTCGATGCAGTCAAAGGCCTTGTGAAGGTCAATTTTCATGATTGCCGCAGCCTGGTGACGGGCATGGAGGGAAAAGAGCCATTCCTGAGTGTTTGCCACAGCGTCCAAGATGTTCCTACCGTGTAGGAAAGCGTGTTGATCTTGAGACAGGAAGGTGACCAGATAACCTTTGATACATTCTGTAATGATCTTTGTAATGATCTTGAAAATGATGTTGCATAAGGAGATCGGGCGGAAGTCCTTGAACGTTTCAGGATCAGCGTTCTTTTGAATCAGAGCAATCAGCGTGGAGGAGGTATGCGGGTGAATGGCGCCTGAAGTTCTGGAATTCTCAACCATGGAAAGGATGTCCTCCTTGAAGATGTCAAAAAAATGGAGAAAAAACTCGATGGTCCATCCATCGGGGCCAGGGCACTTGTCCTTTTGGAAAGACTTCATGATGCGGAGGAGCTCCTCTTCGGTTACTGAATGGAAAAGGACATCGCTTGCGCAGTCATCAAAAATGGTGGGTGCCAAGTCAATGCCCCACAGGTAGTCCATAAAATCAACATTTTGCCTGTGCGTGAACTATGCCTGAAAGTGGGAGACAGCCTCCCTGGAGATGTCGTGCTGTGAGACAAAAATGTCGCCATCTTCATTCTTGATTTGCCAAATGGCATTCTTGGATCTGCGTGAGGTGGCATATTTGTGAAAAAAATTTGTATTTTTGTCCCCCGCACGCAGCCAAGTGGCCCGACTTTTGAGTCGCCAAGAGGCCTCTTGCTTCTTTAGAATGACAGATCTCTTGCCCTCGAGTGAATGAATGCGGGTCCTCAATTCGAAAGTGAGGGGGGTGATGGCGGACTGCCTCATGATGTGGTCGATCTCCTGTTGGATGAGGAGAAGAGCCGCCCGTTCCTGTTTTTTTTTTTGCTGCTTCCCAAATCTTGACAGAGTTTTTTAGTGCCCGGAGCTTTTGGCAAAGAGGTAGAGACGGCTGGTCAGCAGAAACCCGTGCCCATGTAGAGGAGATGAGCTCATCGAAGGCAGGGTCCTGAAGATGGGTGCAATTGAATTTGAAGGGATATCCCTTTTTTCCGCCGCGGTCCAGCCAGGAGAGAACGATGGGACGGTGGTCTGAAACCAAGACATTATCTGTGGAAAGACTTGGCATGCCCAGGGTATCAATGACACTCGCGTGAGCCAAGAATCTGTCAATTCGCTTGGCGATGAAGGCGCGACCAGTCCTGTCGTTTGTCCAAGTAGGCAGCAGCGCGCGTGGGGCAATATCGATGATATTGTGATTGAGAAGTTCGAGCTTGAAAGATTCTGCGAGAGAGTGGAGGTGCCTACAGGGTCCCCAGCATTCATTAGAGTTTAAAGTGAGGTTAAAATCACCTGCAATAATCAGATGTTCAATCTCAAATACAGCAGAGGAGAAGAAGTTTGACCAAAATTGGGTCCTGTTTCTGTAGGGCGCATATAAATTGAGGATGTTCAGAGGGATGTCAATGCCTCTGACAGCAACAGAAATAAAGATATCAGCAAAGCATTTGTAAGCCTTTGCTTTGACTCGGGAGGGGTCCCAGAGAGTCGCAAGTCCACCAGAGAGGCCATCGGTGTCTGTGGCCGCCATGTGCCAGGAAGGAAGAAGCTTTCTGAAGTAGGTGAGGGAGGCCTCACGTGAGCGCATGGTCTCCTGTATGAGGATGATGCTAGGACGGGAGGAGCGGAAGTAGTCCCTGAGCGTTAAGAATTTGGGGTCAACGCCGAGGCCCTGGATGTTCAGAGAGATGATGAAATTCATTTGGAAGGCTCGCCAGCCAGATTTGCTCTAAGGGGCTGTGAAGCAGAGAGGTCGTGGATGGGAACATCAATGAGAGAGAGGTTCCGGACGCCGTGTTCAGTGACAGTGGTTCGACCCCGGAAGTGTCTGCTGCCTCCGCGAGATTTCTTTCTAACAGTGATATTTTTGGTCGATTTCGGGCTGATGAAAGGTGAGCCGAGTGCAGGGGGTTTGTGGATGGTGAGGGGTTCGAGTTCGAGGGATTTACGGGAGAGGAAGATGTCCAGGTCGTTGTCAAGTTGGTAGATGGGGGAAGACGTGGGGGAGTTGGCTAGAGTAACGGAGACACATATGCCCTTTCCCTTGAGTTGTGAGAGAAGGGTCTTGTCTGGAGAGGGGGAGGAGGAGGTAATGGGGATGGGGGAAGTGTTGAAAGAGAAATATTTGATGGATAGTGGGGTGGGGGAGGGAATAGCAGCGGGGTTGTCGAGTTCGGGGATGGGGGGGAACGGGGGAACGGGGAGAATGAGTGGGAGGGGGCGGGATGGGATGGGGGTCGAGGGTGGGGAGTATGGGGGGGTCGGGTGAGGTGCAAGGAAGTGAGAGATGGGGGATCGGGGGGGAGAGGTCAGATTGAGGAGGGGGGCCAGAGCGGCGAAGGGGGCGGCGAGAGCGGGAGTGCTGGAGTCGAGGGCAATGATTCAGCAGATGAGCTATGTGGTGAAAGGCAGCACAGCGGAAAGGGATCCCCCAGTAATCAAGGCGTTGTTGTATGTGGAGATTTCGCCAATCGATATCCAGATACTCGGGATATCCACCCCGATAAGATTTCTCAATGAGAATCCACGAGATTCTCTTATCCTTTTCTCCAGTGCACCAGGGGTCCACGTAGTCGAAACGCCCAATCGCATTTCTGATCTCCTCCATAGTTTCCTGCGACCAGAATTCGAGGGGAAGGTTTGGCAACTTCACCCATATGAGGTTGTTGGTCGGAGTGTTACATAAAGGGTCAAAGCCAAGGTACCAACGGGAGAGGGCGAGAAAACTACGTTTGTGGACCCAAGGTTTTTTTAAGATGGCCTCGGCGTCACCAGCAGCAAGGAAGTGAAAACAGAGCCATCCTTTCATCAGATCAGAGATGACCGGGGTGTATCCAATGACAGGTTTCCAGTGAGAGGCAAGCCATTGATGCATATCAGGGTCATTCATAATGGGGAAGTGCCAGCGTCCAATGAGGGCAAGGTGTTGAAGGCTGTCAATGCAGTCAGAAAGATGAGCAGAGTCCAGTTTGAGAGCTGGAGGCGGGGCAGTGATCTTGACAGGCTTGTGGGTTTTGTGAGGGGGTCGCCGTGGAAGAGGACGGTCTGAGATAATAAATTAAAATATGTAAATATATTGATCATCAAAAATAATAAAAGTAAATTTATATCTCAAAATATATCTTCCCTTTAAAACATGTATAGTTAATATTATTTCTATTATGATGATTATGTTTCCCCCTAAAACATGTATAATCAACATTATTTTTATCATGAAAATTATGTTTCTTTTCATCATAACTTATGGAAAATTTAGTTTCTCTTTCAATTGTGTTATGAATTTCAATTTCATTAAAGATTTTGCAATGCGTTTTTCCTCTTCATATAATCAATGAACACACATCACACTCTTCCCAGGAGACACTCATTTCCCAACTAATAGCCTTAACTTGAATTCTCATGCAAGGCTCAATATCATATACAACAATAGCCTCAAACCTCTTATGGAACTCATATTTAATGATTCGTTCTACTTTAACAATGCCAATGCTTATATCTAAATAAACCTCCCTAATGTTAGAAAATCACCTTAACACATTACCATGTTTCAGATTAAATACTCCATACAACAACACAAAATCTTAACTTGTACAATAATTATGCAATAACCACAATAGATTCAATATTTGCACATGAATATACATTGAACCATAAACAATTACATAACTAAAAAATAAACATTCTCACTATACCTTATAATCATTATTTCAATTTGTTATTGGATAAATATAACATTAATAAAAAATATAACATCACATTTTATAAAAAAAACCAATCTCAACCATAACTACAAAATTTTTATATCATCTAAAACCCTATCACTAAATCCTGCTATTATATTCTCTATTAAATTAATTAAAAACTGCAAAATATCATATAAATATATATATATATATATATATATATATATATATATATATAATATAACAAAATAATTCCATAAAATATCATTTTCTTAATACTTTATCTTTCATTCCATCTCATAACCAGGTAAACTAAATATACCAAATAAACTAAATATATCTATTTAAATAAAGTTAATCAACTAATTAACTTTGATACAATTCTTTCTACAAATTCATAAACCATTAAGAAAATTGTTCCAAAATATACCCTTAAAAAATTCCCACACTTTTCTTCCTACCATTCTTTCTCATATTCCTTATAAAGACAATCTCAATAGAATGTATAATATCATAATTATTCTCATAACATAATTGACTTAAGTAGGCATCTTGTTTTCTCTATATAACGAATGTCAATAGAATCTATGGAAATGTCACTTTCAACGAAATAAATAATATAAAAAATATAACTACTAAAGCTCATTCCTTACAATAACAATGCCATCAAATGCAATGATTTTAATTTACAATTCTATAGAGTTTCATCCGCCTTTTAATTTAAGAACCTTTCAATGGGTCTAAATTTGATTATTTTAGTGGTAAGAATGTTTTTTATTCTAAAAAGTGTAACATGAAAATATAGAATTTATACATTTTTATTGATTAATATTGGTTCATTATGATGAGGTTTAGGGGGTAAGTCTTTTCCTAGCATATAACCCTAAATAATCATACAACCTTTTTGTATGTCTCAATTTTTGCTAAGTTATAAGTTTTTGCTTTGTTGGCTACTAATATTAGTTTCACCTAAAAAGGAAACTAACATTTAACCTACCTCAATTCCATCTTAATCCTACATTTATATATATAATTATGCTAATATTATTTAAAATTGGTGGACTCATAAATTTTATAGTAAACTTTAAAAGATGAATATAGATGTAAATTTACTTATAGATGAATATAGATGAAAAGATGAATATTTTATATTCAATGTTAGTTTTAACCTCTTAAGAGAATTCTATGAATAGGCATGATAGGCACATCTCTTTTCATTTATAACCTACCACCATTCCAACTAATTTTTATTGCTTTGCATATTATAATGTTTTTCAACCTTTTGAGCAATAATAAAATTTGAGTCCCATTAAATTACTATCCTCTTTGTAATATATTTATTATTTTTATTATTATTGTCACTTCCATTTTATTCAACATAATCCATAATAGATATAGATAACTATATATTATAAAGGAATAAAAAATGGAACTAAATGGAACTAGGGTTTCTCTGTGTGGACAAGCGAGGATTGGATCGACCACCAAGAACTGCCCCTTGGATGGCTCGAATGGAACCCAAGGATCCGAGAAACCTAGTCACTGGAGGGCTCTAGCATTTAGGTGGGCACATACTAAAACAGCAAACCGACCTGAACAATCAAGACATTGGTTCATAGGGGAATTGAAATGTACAAGAAAAAAAGCCCTTTTCCATGTGGAAGACTAAATCCAAGGGGAAACAAGGTCGAATCCGGTTGGTCATATGTGTTTCCTCTTATTGATTAAGACCACCAGAGATGGGGGGAAATTTTGAGACGATAATGGAAAACAAAAATATGGTTTTCTTACATAGCAATAGGAATGGGGTGTCGTCGCCACATTCCATCCTTTGGGTAGCTCGTGGGGATCCAAGAAGGCACAGACTCAATGACAGTTCCAATCATATGGTTGAGGATTACCTGAGGAACCATTTCGATGGGAAAATGTAGGTATGATTTGTTGGATAGGGCTTCCTTATCCCTTTGAACCCATAGAGTTTGGATCCACCAAAATGATCTGGCTGTCATGGTTCTGTCGGTTAGTTTTATGGTTAGCGAAGACAGTATATCCCTCCGGGCACAAAGTTTTTATCTACTGCTAGATTGTTGAATTTCATCCCAGTTGGGGCATATTGTCTGAGGGCTTTGCAAGGGTGAATAGATCTGGGAATGTGATATTGCGGATGAATCACTGGGATCACGACGTTTCGGTGGAGGTTGGACCATCTAGTTGGTTTGCAATAGTTGGTTACAATGATTGCCCCCCTACTACGATTCATGTTCCAGCGTATGCATTGGCTGGGTCAGGGACCGAATTTGGGGGCACATATACCCTCCAACATGCACACACTTGGATCCTTAGCGCATGAAAGGGAGGCCAGCTAATGGAAACAGGGCACCAGAATCCTGAACGGAAACACAGAGACCACATTGTGGTGTGACGCATCTGTTGTTGCTCAGCCAAGCTACCTTCAGACGGAAACAAAACTCAGACCTCTGGTAAATACTTTTTGTTTCCAAGCTTTTATTAAAACCCCTTCCGGAATGTCACATTTGGTTTGGGTACATGCAACCAACTGTGTGTTGCATTTGAAGAACCTTATCTCTCATCATGTTGGATATCTCACCAGATTACAAAATCTGATTTATGGGGGAAGAACACTCTAGGACCCCAAGTCCCTTATGGACTACAATATCGTACCTGTGTCTACCATAACATTCAACATGAGACTTGGAGATGGCGTGGTAGACCACAGTAAAACAATTTTTTTAAGAGGAAATGGGAGTTGCTCAACAAAAAACTCAGAAACACATCAGAAGCAAAAAAATGGATGACTATCTTTTAAAAATATCCTCCAAGGGAAAAAATACACCTACAGCAACACCAAAGCAAGCTCGAATGGAACCCAACCCATATATAGAGGAGCAACTGAATTATGCCCCAGAATTAAACATAGATATACCAGAAACATATGAGCAATGTATTACATTTGAGAAACAAGCTATAATTTGTAGATTCAACTGTTTTTGGCCCAAACCTGTTGATCTATTTCATTGGATTTTCACAAACTGGACTACTCAATGTGAAATCCATCTCTGCTTCAAGGGTTTCTTCATTGTAAATTTCCCTTCAACAGAGGCTAGAGACATTATATTATGGGAAGGACCTTGGTTCTGGGGATCCACAGATCTCTTCATCACACCATGGTTCCCAAAATTTGATGTAAATACAATGGTTGTTTCCAGGATGCCATTTTGGGTTCGCTTGCACAATCTCCCACTACATGTTTGGAACCAACAAGTCCTTGCAGGTATCGGTACCACCATTGGGCATTATATTAAAATGGACACCCAAAGACTGGAGGAAAGAATTTTCACATTCGCACGAATTTGCGTGGAAGTAGATCTCAGCAAAGGCTTTCCAGAATGAATACAACTGAAGCATAAACAAAGGTGCTAGACACAAATTTTAGATTATGAAAATACAACATTCAGATGTAGAATTTGCTGAGAAATAGGAAATCTACAAAATACGTGCCCAGAAGCCAAAAAAATTATTCGTAGAAAGAAGAAAACAGGGAAACAAGCCAAGGGATGGCAATTTCCCCCACCAATCTCCGATGAGGAGGAGGAAGGGGATGTGGAACGTGTCCAACGAGAACAATCAGATGAACCATGAACCAGAAGCAAAGGAATTAAATCCACAAGATCCGATGGACTCACACCCGGTAAAGATACCAAAAACAATGGATACCAGCGGATCCAAATGACAACATATATCAAACAACTCAAATTTTGATAAAGACAACCCTCGACCTCTGGCTAACACTTCGCTTGCACTTGTATCTTCAATGCCGACTCAAGGGAGTGGCGTAAAGTTGAGAAGAAAAAAGGGAGAAAAGCATGATTTTTCTCCCCATTTGTACATTTTTTTTTTGCTTTCATGAACATTGATCAACAGTCAATGACTATTGATAGAATGTCTCACAACATTTGTAACATGTAATTTTGTTTTAATTAATAAAATTACAAATTTTCTTTTAAAAAAACATAATCCAAAATAAACTAATAAAAATTTATTAATACCATAAACAAATAATAAAATAAAAAATAAAACAACCCGCCACCCTTTTAAGATGTAACATATGTTGGTGTATGACTTGAATTGCAAGATCTATCTAATTAAAACTTTGTATAATTTTACATTTTTTTACAATATCAACCTAATCTAGATAAAGCTAAAACTAGTGAAAAACAAGTGATTTAAGCCATAAATTATTTATTTTGCAAGGGTAAAAAATATGAAAAATGGAACACTTCACCAACCTTTAGTATGTAACATTTTTGATATATATAGCTGGAATGGAAAAGTCTATTTAATTGAAACTTTGTATCAAAAACTTACTAATATCAACATAATCTAGATAAAGCTAAAACTAGTAAATTTTTGTTTTACATTGAGAAAGCCATAACTTTTTTATTTTGCAAGGGGTAAAATATATGAAAAATGGAACGCTTCACAAATCTTTGGTATGTAACATTCTTTGATATATGGATTGAATTGCAAGGTTTATCTAATTGAAAGTGTGTATTAACTTACATGTTTACCCTCCAAAACATTGTATGACGAGAAGCTCTGACAGAGAACATTAGGGTTTGCAGTGTGTCGACGCTACAGAGAAGCGTTTTCGAACAGAGAAGGTCACGGATCGTGCAGGAGACCCCATACGGATTGGTTTTATATCTGAGTAAAGGGAAATAAGCCAGTGAAGCACAGAGTGATCGCTGTATCCTGACGGAACCCATGGAAGGTACCACGGGGAGGGGAGAGATCCCCTCCTTTAAAAGCGTTGTGACCGGGGAATCCAGTGGAGGTCGAAAAGAAAATCCGCAAAAGGACAACGCAGAGGATATTCCGGTATTGGGCAACCAATGGCAAACGAAAATGGGGGGAAGATGTCTTCCAAGGGCTCAGAAACGTCCAAGGTATGTCATTCCAAACAACAAACTGGAAGAATATAAAACTTATATGAAAGACCATGCTTTAATCTGTAAGTTTATAGGTTTTTGGCCTTCTGAGAGGGATTTAGTAAAATGGATCCAATTGAAATGGAAACCAAAAGGGCATATCGACCTGAAATTGGGCGCAAAAGGTTTCTTCACGGTCATTTTTGCGAATCTAGAGGATAAGGAAAGAATCTTCGAAGAGGGACCATATTTTATGAATAATGCAGGGTTATTCATGCGGCATTGGGAGGAAAGGTACAACCCAGATACAGAGAAACTGCTTGCAGCTCCCGTGTGGGTTCGCCTGTTCAGATTGCCTTCAGAATTCTGGAATCCTGAAATTCTCGAAGGAATCAGAAACTCAATAGGGGCTTTTGTCAAAGTTGCTTAATCAACCAAAAGGGGTAAATTCACCTCTTACGCAAGGATCTGTGTATATATGAATATAGCAAAACCCTTGCCTGAATTTGTGGAAGTTGAATACCATGATGACATTTGGCAACAACCTTTAGATTACGAACACATTCCCTTTCGATGCCGGAAGTGCCATGAATATGGCCACCTGTTTAGAGAATGCCCCCAGAATAGGGAAGGAGAGCTCAAGAGAACAATGGAAGAGGAACAAAGGAAATCAATGGCAAATGAAATGGAAGAGAGGGGGTTCAAGGAAGTCCACAGAAGACAGAAGACACGGACCAAGGAACAGAAAGAGAAAACAAAAGGAAAAAACATCCCAGTGGAAAATCAAAATAAATTTCAAGCCCTCCAAGACGAGGAAGAGGAGACAGAAGGAGGTGTACAGGAAGAACCGGTTGGGGAGACAAGCCCGATGGAAATCATAATGGATACCCTAGGCAAATCCAACAGTCAAATGAAAGAATCTGAAGTTGAAATGGGAGAGCACCAAGATAAACCAGAAGAGCAACCGAAACAAGGGTCAGACAAACAGAAAGAGTTCGGGACTGAAGAAGAGCGCATAATGAAAAACTCCTGCAAGAATGGCGACATCTTGATGAGAGATTCATCCCAGAAATTCAAAAACAACAGTATAAAGAGGCCTATAAAAAATTTAAGGAGAAGAAAGGAGGTTCGGCGGAGATTGGACCGGAACTTTCAGAATCGTCAGGGTCTCAGACAGTAGGACTGGACGGACATGGCAAAGGAGGAAGGAAACGAGGGAGGAAACCCATGAATGAGACGATCCAAACAGTAGGAGAAACTCTTGTGAATTCTGGAAAAGTAATACCTCTGTCTGAGGTATTTCATCCCCCCCCCCAAAAAAGTTGTAAATGATCATTACAAGCTGGAATATAAGGGGCCTGAATAGTAGAGGCAAGCAGAGGTACCTGAAGGAGAGGTTGAAGAAAGATAAACCGAGTATAATGCTGATTCAAGAAACTAAAATGAGTCAACAGCAGATACAGGAAATTTTGGATAAATCTAAAACAAATTTTAAAGTTATGGCCCAGGACGCGGAGGAGTCAGCAGGTGGTTTAGCGGTATTATGGAACTCAGAGGAGGTCACCTTCGAGAATTGGATCAGTCTGCCCAGAATCCTGTTTGGAGTGTGTAGGATAGTAGGAACGAAGGAAAGATTCCTCATCTCCGGGGTTTATGGCCCCCATCTCCCCAGGGGTCGAAAAGAGTTTATGCAAAATATTCAGGCGGTCAGAAAACTAATCCCAGAGGAGTTATGGATAGTAGGCAGGGATTTTAATCTAATCCGGGATCTTGGAGAGAAACGAGGAGGCATCAGGAGACAGGACCCCAACATCAAATGGAGTATTCACCTGGAACAATAGGCGGGGTGGTAGGAATCAGAATGCCTCAAAACTGGATAGATTCCTCCTCTCTGAGCAAGTTCTGAATAAAGATGTTTTCATTGAGGCCAAAATCCTCCCAAGCTTAGGCTCTGATCATTGGCCGATTAATCTGGAAATCGACATTAAAAAAATCAAAAGCAAGAAACCATTCCGTTTTGAATCCTTTTGGCTCAAAAACCCGGATTTCCTTAATAAACTGGAAGAATGGTGGCTACAAAGTCAAGTCAGAGGACAATGCAAAATGCATACTTTCCAATTAAGACTTAAGGAAATAAAACATAAAATCAGGAAATGGAATAAGGAGGACTTTGGTAATATCTTCGAGGAAAAACAAAAACTCGAAAGGGCAATGGAGGAGATACAACAGCAAATAATCCTGGAGGGAAGAACTGAAGATAAGTGCAAGGAAGAGAGCAGATTAATAAGCCAGCTGGAGGAAAGGAGAAAGCAGGAGGAGATCTTATGGAGACAGAAGTACAGAATAAATTGGTTGCGGGAAGGAGAGAGGAACACTAAATTCTTCCACCAAGCAATGATTCAAAATAGACAATGGAACCGAATCTTCTCAATTAAAAATGAAGCAGGAGAGAAAGTAATAGAACAAGATGGAATAGAGCAAGTCCTAAATGACTACCATAAGGGGATCCTTACCGAATCCCAGAATGATAGAGAGGGAGCAATTAATCAAATCTGCAAGGAAATTCCAAAGATGATCACAGAGGAACAGAACAAAGGACTCATGCGCGCAGCAACTCTAGCAGAAGTAGAAGAGGTAATTATGAACATGAAGAAAGGAAAGGCACCGGGCCCGGACGGCTTCACGGCAAAATTTTATCAAGCGGGTTGGCAATTCCTTGGACAGGACATCCTGGAAGTGGTCGAAGAATCCCGGGTAAAGCAAAGAATGTGGTCAGGTATGAATGCCACCTTTTTAACTTTAATTCCGAAAAATAATAATTCTGAAGAAGCTCAAGGATTCCGGCCAATTGCTCTGTGCAACGTTATTTATAAAATAATTGCAACGCTGGTGGCAAAAAGATTGAAACCGCTCCTCCCAAGCATTACCTCTCCTGAACAAACGGGTTTTGTTGAAGGAAGGCAAATTCTAGATGGTTTAGTGGTGGCTCAAGAAATGATTCACTCCCTCAATCAACACAAGAGGAAAGGAATGATGATTAAGGTAGACCTCTCAAAGGCTTATGATCGCCTGAATTGGAAATATCTCTGTGCGGTTCTGGAAGCTTACGGTTTTGAAAAGCGATGGATTGATTGGATTTGCAGTATGATCTCCACCCCCTTGTTCTCAATCCTGGTCAACGGTAACCCTTCAAAACCCTTCAACGCCTCTAGGGGGATAAGGCAAGGTGATGCTTTATCACCCTTTCTTTTTATCCTGGCAGCAGATGGTCTTGGGCGAATCATAAAAAGAGAATCTAGGAGAAATAAGCTCAAAGGCTTAAAGCTTTGGGGAAACAATTTAGCCATTACACATCAGCAATTTGTTGATGATATAATGCTATTCGGAGAAGTCAGCCTCAGGGAAGTCAGAATAATCAAGGAAGTTTTGGAGGTTTTTTCAGAAGCGTCTGGCATGGAGATCAACAAGGATAAATCATGTACCTTCATTTTTAATACACCGGAGGCAATAAAAGCTCATCTCACAAGAACATTGGGTTTCAAACAAGGAGAACTTCCCACAAAGTATCTAGGCAATCAACTGGACATCCATCCAACACGCATGAAGAATTGGCAGGAGGTCTTTGACAAAATAAAGAGGAGGTTATCAAACTGGGCGTTCCGATCTATGAACATCGTCAACCATATAGTCCTCCTAAAGGCAGTTCTCCAGTCAATTCCAATATATACCCTATCCATAAGAGTAGCTTCGAAAGGAGTCTGTGCAAAGCTCAGAGAGATTTTTGGAAAGTTTATATGGGGAGGACCAGCTCAACAGAGAAAATGGGCCCTCGTGTCCTGGGCAAATCTGATCCAAAGGAAGGAAGAAGGAGGTATGGGGGTGAGGGATCCGGAAACTTTAAATAAGGTTCTTGGGGCTAAATTATGGTGGAGGTGGCTGCAAGGAGGGACAGATGTATGGAAGAAGATCTGGGAATACAAATATAACATGCCGGAGCAAACAGAGGAAAAACTGCGAATCCAAACCACCCTAAACGGGTCATCAATTTGGAACCTGGCCAGCCAGAACAGAGATCTAATTGAACAGCACGCTTTTTGGGAGATTCGGGGAGGAGAAAAAGCGAAATTCTGGGAAGAGGGATGGCAGCAAAAAAGAAAGATGACTGAAATACAAACCCTTCAAGATTTGCAACAGAGAGCTCAGAGGTTAGGGATGAATAATGTAAAGGACTATTGGGTGGAAGAAGAGAACAGGGAAATGTGGAGAAAGTGGAAAAAATTGGGAGAATGGACCGACACCATAAATAGGGAAATAGAGGAAGAATACTTAAGAGAAATGGACCTCAGGAAAATAAGAAACAGGACTGGAGAGGACATCCTGAGATGGGGCAAAACAATGAGAGGGTCTTTCACAGTAAAGGAAGCATACTTCCTGACCACAAGGCAGAATCAGGAGGAAGAAGATCAAGATTGGAAGAAGATATGGGATGGAAAATGGTGGCCAAAAGTTACAATCTTTGCCTGGTTGGTTAGAAAAGGAAAGATTTTAACATGGGATAAAATTATTAAGAGGGGTTTCCAAGGTCCGTCCAGATGCAGCCTATGTAATAGAGACGCAGAGAATCAAGAACATCTTCTAAATATGTGTCCTTTTGCAGAACACATATGGGAAAAGATCAGAGGTCTTTTTGGTAGGACAATGAGAGACCAGACGAACATTCGATTGACCATAGGACAATGGGGAAAAGGACAATTCCAAAGTAAAGTGGTCAGAAGAATATGGAGCCTAGCAGTTGGCTTTGTAATCTGGTTCATATGGAAGGAACGCAATAAAAGAATCTTTAGGGGGCAAAACAGTAGACCAGAAAAAGTTTGGGAAGAGATAAGTAAAGCAATCAGGGAAACGGTGCTATCCGACAGGTGGGAGGAGGATGATTGGAAGATGGACCAACAGGAAGGGAGAATAGCCTCACTGCTAAACCTTGAATTCAGTCTGCTCTACCCAAGAAAGGAAAAACAAAGAAATCCACAGATTCAAAGTCCAAGTCGTTTTATCTACCCTGGAGTCCACTTCATTAAACTAAACTTCGATGGAGCTTCAAAGGGTAACCCAGGTCCGGCAGGTCTTGGAGGTATCTTCCGGGATGGAGAAAGGAAAACCAGATGGGTTTTTGCGGAATGGGGAGGAGAGATGACGAACAATGAAGCTGAACTTTGGGTTGTTCACGAGGGCCTGAGCATAGCTGTAAGGAATAGGTACCTGAACCTGGAAATAGAAGGGGATTCGCAAATAACGATTGAAATGTTGCGGAAACTCAAGGATGGGCAGAGGTGGGATAAAGTGGCTAAAAGTTGGAGAACAGCAGCCATCATCCAAGACATTGACAAATTGCTAAACAAGATTGATTATAAAATCATCAAGCATGTTAGACGAGATGGAAACAAGGCAGCAGACTTCCTCGCAAACTGGGGTAGCAAGGAAGCAGGCAGTAAACTGGATTGAAGTTGGTCTTCTTTAGAGAGGGATCACAGCTGGGACGGCCTCAAAACAATCTTACAACAGGATCATGAAGAAGCATCCAAGCTTCCTACAGGAGGTAACTGAGCGCCCGATCAGGCTGGATGAGCTAGCAATGAGGACGGAGATGTTTCAGCGGCGCACGATGAGGTCACTGTCGACAGTGATCAAGATATGAATGCAATAGGGGAGTGGAGCGGCCGGCAGAGGAAGGTTGCAGATCCCTGGATCAGTCGAGCAGGTGGTATGTCTACGGGATAGGATGGAAGGGCGGCGAGGTGGAGGTGCCATCATGACGAGGGTCTCGGAACTGTCTGGAACCACAACTCCGGTAATGATACCAAAACACAGCTGCATGTAAAGAGCGAAGGAAGGCGACGGGCTATTGTTCCTGAGGAATGCAAGACATCTGCTGGCCGTTTCCCTGAGAGCCGGTGCAGTCTAGAGGACCCCGTAAGACAAGAAGGTGGAGAAGTTTACAGAGGACGGAGACAAATGGAGGCGGAAGGAAGTGGAAGTGTGAGACGATGGACGCGCAGGGGGGGGGCCTGAAGACCAGCGCAATCCCGCAGCTGACAGGAAGGGCAAACAAAAAGTGGAGGAAGCAGGTATTCAAATTACACAGGTCCTGGAGATTTCTGAGGAGGAGAGCGACGAGCAGAAAGAAAGTCAGGCCGAGGACCCATGGAAAATGCGATGGAAACGTCTGCCAGAGGAGGATAGTGAGCATGCTAAGGATGGTGAAGGTCGCTATACAGGCAGAGGCAGGAGTGGCCCGCGCGGCAGAGGCAGAGGAGGCAAAGGCCGAAGAGGCCGTGGTGGACGTCGAAGAAGGGACCCGACGGCGAGAAGAGGAAGGAGAGGGCGGCAGTGCAGCCCAACCCCGGAGGCGGATTCTGAACCGGATGCGGGTAACGGTGATCGACAGACAAGACAAACAATTGCAGACAGAATTAGAATCGCAGAGCAGGATTATAGGGTGAATTCTAACCCCAAGATCAGAAGAATCATGGAGAACTGGGAAGAAGAAGCCATTCAGGCTCCTTCGGAAGAAGAGATGGAAGACTGGAGTGCCATTATGCCTGACCTTGGACATACCAGAGGGAGAATGACCCTCTATAAGCAATCCCTCCACTTATATTGGGTCATGAAAAGGCTAATGGCAAAAGCCTTAGAACAAGTAGCCAAAGAGATGGCAGAGATGGTTCAGACTCTTCCAAATGTTAAAAAGGAATTGAAAGACATCGTCATCACCATGCTTCTGCAAGAAAAAAGACTGGAGGATCTTCAGCATCAGCTCGTGGCAAGCGGGGTGCTGGTTAAGAAGGAATCAGTCCAGCAAGCTGAGCCTGATAAGTAGAGCTCCAATGCTTCTTTTATGCTCCCGCGTTCTATCTTGTTTTTTCTGTTTCACTTGTAGGCATGTTTTCTGTAGCTGTTCTATCTATAGAACGTAGGATATAGGCATCAGTATAGATATCGAAACAGTTTCTGAACATGACGTATGGTTTTGATCAGCTGGATACTTTAACTTGTGTTTTGTTGGGAAAACTTTTGAGTGGTCAAGAGACCCGATTTCCCTTCGGGGCGGGGTGAGACCACCAAGATTTTTGTAAACACTGTTTTTATGTTAATAGCAAAGGATATACTCAACTTACAAAAAAAAACTTACATGTTTACCATATGGGTAAATAAATGGTCACAAAAGTTTATACAAATTTAAAAAATATTTAAATGTGGGTTTATTAATATTAAAAAATAAATTACTTTATTACTATTATTTTTTTTTAAATAATTGATAAATATTAAAAAAATTGTTGCTAACTTTTAATAAAAATATTTAAAAAAAAATTATGATAAAAGAAAAGAGAAATCTATTATTTTCAATTCATCTTTATAGTAATTATATTTATATGATTATTATAGTAAATTACAAGTATTTTAATAACATATATAATTATATAAATAAAATTATAGAAATTTATAATGATATTGTTTACTTTAGTTAATTGATTAGAAATTTTTTTCCTAAATCGATAGTTTCTATTAAGTCATTTTAAAAGTGCATCATGAGAATTTTGGTTACAAAATGCTTCTGACCTCATTCTCACCGAACTTGTTGCCCAAAAGATAGTGGCAAAAACAAAATGACAACAACAAGAGCAAACTAAGGAACCTCATACAGATAGCCCAAACAAACGAGAAGGGTCCCAGAACGCAAAAACATCCAACAGTCGTCCTTAATCAACAACATTACCCGGTATAGGAGCATATGTCCCATTTCCAAGCGATGGAAGAGGACAAAAGGCTTCATGCACATGAGCTTCCATATGCACCAATCTGCCTTCAAGTCGATCATGTTTGTCCTGGATCCTTATCTACCTGCAACAGAGTGAAACTAGCTTATCCATTATATGCCACTAATTGTTTTGAAGATCATTCATAAAGGCAATAACCCCATTGCAGTTATCGTGTCGAACACGAGCTAGTTGCTCCACCAGTAAGGTGACTTGCTGAATCTGAGCTTCCAAAGATTCAAATGGAGGAACTAAATCAACTTTGTCTAGAGAATTGGTGAGTTTTTGGTCCACCTCTTCACCAATGTCTCGTTGTTTTGCATGATGAGCAATGCCTTGACCTTGAGGACTAGTGCCCCTACGAGTGTGTCCTTTTGACATTGCATCGTCCACCATTTTACCACCCAACTTTGGCAAAGACTCACACCAAAAGAACCAACTACTAGGAGCATCCCTCTAAACCTCTTCTGCAAATATATATATATATATATATATATATATACAAGATGAGATAGAAGAATAACCACCCCTATAGAAATGACCCTCTTTTGGTCATCAAGCTGGATGAAACCCACTACTGCCTACACCAGACCACCTCAATCCGAAACACGACCACCACCCATCCTACTTTCTCATCAGGAAATGCCCAGACCTTTCAACGAGGAGAAACCACCATATGACGCTTGACCCTCCACTCCACTGATTCGCCAAGGATGAATTACCAAAGGGGTGATTACCACAAACTACAGAAGGGTATACACCACCTCTAATGGTCTCATCAACAAACACCAACAACAATTCCCACTAAGAGAACAATACCAAACCACTCAACGAGCAACTCGAGAATAACAAAGATAATCAGACTTGAGAAATTTACCTGTGAGAAAGATAAGTTGGAGACTGTGAGAGAAAATGTGATAACGGCCCTTTCTACTTGAATTCCAGCACACCCAAACTTACCATCTATCAGTGCATAATTCAATGAATGAGGGTCCCAAACAATTATACCTTGTACCACCACTTGGATAGAAGAAGCACCATACACCTCGCGCCAGTTGAACAACTTAGTATTCTTCAAGCAAGGGGTAAGGAATGGCTTAGATAGAAATCCACCCCATGACGTGAAGATGTAACTATCGTCACAATCCTATCTCTCATCTCCTCAAACCCACAATAGAAGCCAGTGACCAAACAAGTTCCAGTTAAACTCATGATGCTTTGTAGAACCTTTAGCGTGTGCTCACCAGATGAAACTTCCTCAACATGCCTTATCATATTGAATGCCACATGGGTGAGGAGTTAAATGTCACCCATCTTTCCTCTGAGCTATCCACTACCAACCCCGTCGTGGATTTAAATTAGATATTTGAAAATGAATTATGAGTTTTTTTAATATTTGTTTTTTGTTTTTTAATCAGTTTAGCAAATTGATAATATTTCATTTATTTGAATGAATGCTTCAGGAAAATTATGTATTTTTCCATTGTATTTCACTTTTTAACCTATGTTTTAAGCTTGAGGTCTTATTTGGCCTCTTGTCGAGGTAGAGCCCCACATAGTGTACCCATGTCTTAGGTTAAAACATACATTTTATGGTAGCAATTTTCCCCAAATGAAGTAATGTTAGAACCAAGTCTAACATTACTTCTCTAACATAAGGGGAGGCAAGTTCAAGGGGCGTGGGTGGGGGGGCGCTTCTTGTGCCTCAGAGGAAATATCAAGGAAATTTGGTTGGAGACTTGAACACAAAATAAAACTAATATAAACATATAATATTCTTAAAAGCATTTCTCTAGTCCAATATCTTCAACCAAATTGATTAATTGTGTCTAGAGATTCCTAGCTAATAATTAATTACCTAGTTAAAGGAACAAATGAAAAAGATAAAGATTGGCTTACATCATTAATTGAATTAAGATCTAAGTCTCCCTCCTAACATGAGTTTGAGTGGTTTCATATAAAAGGAAACATAATCAAATGGTAGATACTCAAGCTAACCAAGCTATCATTGTGGAGCAAAAGTGGGGTTTTTCTTTTAAGGAAACATATGCCATTCATCCAATCCCATGGAATAATGATAAAAAAGGTGTCACCTAAATGCATTACCAATTGGAGCTACCACAAATCACCTCGCATCATGCACATTACTTATTTACCTACCCTTGCCATAATGAACCAAGGTGTTTACAACTCAGGATTTAACTACGTATATCATTTCCCACACTTTTGTTGTGGGATATCACCAGGAGCACAAATGGAATTTAACACAAACTTTTGGTGTTTACTTCAGACAAATGGTATGGATGGATGCTCTACATGGTTAATCAATTTTGACACCAGCCTGCTCTTGGCTTCTCTTATTTCTTCCCCCACTTCCAAAACAAGCATGGATTTCAAGGAGTTGTGAGCTACTCATAGTTACCTTCAATAAAATGAAACCACCATTTAAGATGTAACAGCCCTAGTGAAAATTTCATGTAATAAAAGTTAATAAAGGAAAAATAAGACCACAAGAAAGAGACATTATTCCAAGCTAAATTTTGGGCAAAGATATCCTAGTGAGGATCACTGGATATGTGTTTTGGCTAACGAAAATTGGCAAAGGCTAACGCAAAGGCACTAAAAGGAAAAAAAAGGCATTTTTTGCACATTTTTTATGAGAAAAAAATTATAAAAAAAGGAGAAAAGTAAGCTGAAAGGTCACAAGTTGCATATGAGGATTAAATTGAAGGAAAATAATGGAAAATGAAGAAATTAGAGGCCCCATTAATAAAAAGGCTTCGGAGGATCAGTGGGAAAGCTTTTGCTAACCTTTTGTCAGTTGAGTTTTGGAGCTCTCTCGTTATCCTCTCTCTCTCTCTCTCTCACTCTTGGTCACATAGAGTTTTCTTGGACCACTCTAGCTTTGGATCAAGGAAGGAAAAGAAAGCAAAGGGAAAGGAAGGAAATCAAGGATCAAGGAAGAAGATTAGGATCAAGAAGCTTTAGAAGGAATACTTGCAGTTAACCTTTTTCATGTGTGATTTCCTAGCTGGTTTGGACATGCATGGATTTGGATGTTGTGTATGGTTCTCTTGTTGTCGATGTCATGGTTTTGGTGGGCTATGACAGTGGTTTTCAGCCTAGCCTTGCCTTTTTCTGGATGTCATGGTGTTGGGATGTTTATTTTGGTTTTGAGCTTTGGTTTGCCAAATGGATTTTAGAATCTGCGGAGGAGATGGTCTCAAGGTTCATTTCCAAAGGCCTGGGAATACCTTGACCAGTTTTGGCAGGATACATGATAAATCTTAAGGGATAAGTCTTAGCTTAGGGCCTAGTGGTCTGGGTTTGGATTATGGTAAAGCCTGAGAGACTCGTCTCGGTTTAGGGCCTAGTGATACGAGATTGGATTGTGAAAAATCATGAGAGGAAGGAGACAGAAAATTCCTCAAGGATAGTGATTGATTTTGGATGGCATTCCAAGTTCGGTTTGGTTGTGATCAGAGCACCAATTTTGGTGTGATCACGATTTGGTGAGGGTGAAGGTGGTTTAACCTCTGGATTCCCTTGGTTGTTCTTGGATTAGTTTTTCTATGAGATCCCACATTTGTGCTTGAAATATGGCATGGGGGTGACTAGCTTAAAGAGGGATTTGGTTCAATTGTGTCTATGGTCGGGTGGTACATGGAAGTCCCAAACCAGGTCGGATTTTTCTATGATTAATAAAAGATAAGTTCTCTTACTTCTATAATTGTTTATATGTGTATTTGATGGCCTTCATGTCTTTTTTTTTAATGTATTCAAGCTTCTGTGATCCATAATGAATTAAGAAAAGTCTTTCAGTAGAAATCACATGTTTGTTTGAAACCCTCGTCCAGAAAAATCTCTTATGTGATTTCTACCTAAAGGCTTTCATATCCCTGATATTTATATGGTTCAATGCTAGTTATAAGCATGGTTATGTGATTTGTTCATGTCATGGTTATTTCATGTATTTACCTATAATTTTTAAATGGATGGATGCAATACCTAATTGATGATATAATAGTTCAATGGAAAAGGAAGTGATCCTTTTGGTTATGTTTCATAAGTTCTTTCAGTCATTTATGCTTTGTCTTGTATCTTAGAACCGTAGGTTGCATTGATGCCAAGTGTTTGACATAATGTCAGTCCCGATTGGGGATGCTCAAGCCTTGTCCTGAGGTCAATTTTTTATCTATCAGCATTGTTATCATGTCTTTGATGGATTCTGAAGGTTGTAGCAAGTTCTGGGCAAAGGCCGAAATTTTGGGCTAGAAAAGTGGCTCAAATCTCAAGGTTGTTGGCATAGGTCTGCTGAGAAAAGTCCACAGTAATTGGCACAGAGGCCTATGATAGTGAATTTGAGTTGTTGATCACTGTCTTGCATATAGCATGAGAGGAAATCTAGGTTAAAAGGCTTAAATCATCAATGGGACTCAAGAATAGGCTATCTGAGTGGCTGACATGTCTCCTGAGGGTGTTTTTCTAATGTGGATGGGTTTGTTTGATATTTTCTGTCGATTTAATTTCCTTAGGGTCACCTAGGAGATTGAATCCCTTAGTAACCTCTCTCATCACATGTTTTTCGAGTTGGTTGGTTACTTGGGTGGACTTGGGAGGAGGGGGTGTTATAGAGTGGTATCATATTGTGGTTGTGCTCTCCTTGGATGAAGGTGCTTGGTCATGCATGCATTTTAGTTGCATGCATGTCTCCTACACTTGCATTCCATGTGCTTGTTGCATTGCGTCATGTTGATCATGACTGTAGTGAGGCCGTCATGAGGAGCTTGATATGATTTTGTGGGATGCATCATTGGAAGTTTATGACTGGTTACATATGGTTATATGTCGCTTACATGTTGATTATATGTTGCTTACATGTTGATTATATGTCACATGACTACATCCTTGTATGTCATATGCATTCTTGAATGTTTTGATTATATGTATCAGTCGTATAGGTTGATTACAAGAATTGATCACTTATGCTCGACTACATGTGATCATACGTATGTGTAGTTGATTAGGCATTTCTTATGCACATTGATAGTTTCATGTGGCAATGTGTGCAATGGGGTAATGATTGTTGTCATGCATGAGGTCACAACATGCATTGTTGATATGGCCTTGCATTGATGACTAGACCCTAGCTAGAATGGAGTTTATGCATTGATACAATTATTTGATAGATGTTTATATGTTGTTATGATTATGTTATATATGTATCACGTTGAATTGATGATCTGACAGACAAGGTATCCTCCCTGAATTATGGTAAGGTACGTTCGGTTATTGTGATTTGGTTTAGCTGACATAGTATGCCTTGCAGGAAAGAGATCATATGGCTAGCAAGGTGGTAGACTACATAGAATCTCCCTATGCATCAGATGGGCAGCGTGGTGTGGGGCACTCTTTTGACTTGAAAGACCCATTGAGAATATTGAAGGAAGAAATAAGGAGTTGCAAAGTAGACAATTACAAAATGATGCAAGAACAAGAGAAACAAGCAAAGGTGAATGTGATACTACTTCAAAGTTTGTCAGATTTGTTGCGACAAGGACCACTTCAGATCAGCCATGGACATGACGACGGAACTAATGTGGTATATGGAAGTAGGTCTCCTAGTAGACATGGGTCGAATAGATCTGACATGATAATAGATGGAAGGTTGTTGGACACTCCAGATAGGAGAGGTGATCGACACAAGTACTATTCCACTTTTGGTTCTGATAAACATCATGATTGACATCATCATCGTCCTTATAGGAGGAGTGATAGGGAATAATTGTGGGATGAGTTTAAGAAAGAAAATCCACATAATTTTGATGGAGAGATGAAGAAATCACAGGATGCAAAAGCATGGTTTCTTGGTATGAATAAATTATTCTGATTGCATGATTATTCAAAAAACATGAAAGTAAAGATAGTCGCTTTCAATCTCAAAGGTAAAGCGGATATTTGGTGGGAAGGCATGAAGAATTTCAAAGGTATAAATGAGGAGAATTTGACTTGGCATGCATTTGGAAGGCTATTCAAGAAGAAGTACTTGTCGAAGAGGTACTATGATGACAGAGATAAGGACTTTTTGCAGATGGGTTTTATGACAAATGATGAGTATACTAGAATATTTTTTGAGTCGTTGAGATATGTGCCTTACCTCAAGGAGGAGAATGCCAAGGTTCAGAGATTCATCGGTGGATTTCCAATTGCATAAAGAGACTGGATTGAGTTCAATGAGCCTAGGTCGTTGGAGGAGGCCATCCGAAAGTTGAAGCATTGTTATGAGCAGTCGAAGCGCAAAGTTGAGCCCAAGCATGACTTGAAAAGAAATGAGAAATCTAAATGAAAATGGCCACCAAAGAGAGGAAGACCTCAAGATGAAAGTGAGGAAGAAAATGCAGTACCTTACAAGAGATTCAATACAAATGAGAAAGGACATGGAGAGCAGTAAGCTAGAGGCAGTGGTAGGGAACCATTGCAATGTTGGATATGTGGTAAGTATCATCGTAAGATGGATTGTCTACAATATCAGAGTGATGGTTAGACCCTAGATCCATAGTGCTCATGAGGCGCATATAGTTGGTGATGTTAGTCATAGCATTCCTCGTATCTATGCCACTGTGGAAAACAAGCAGGCAAATCATCAAGCATCTATCATTAAGATGGACTGTAAGCTTTGTGATCAAGTTGTTCCTATTTTGATTGATCCTGGATCTAACTATAATTATATTAATCCTGACCTGGTGGATAAGTGTGGTTTGAGAAAAGAAGTGCATGCAAAATCTTGGTTGGTACAGTTGGCTACATGTACAAAGAAGCGAGTTCACCATTGGGTAAGATCTTATGCATTTGACTTAAACGGTATGCCTACAGCAACACATTTGGATGTATTGCCATTGGGTTCATATAGTATGCTCTTGGGTATGGATTGGCTATACCTTCATAGAACCAAAGTGGATTGCTTCGACAGGGCCATTAGGTGTATGGATGATAGTGGGGAAAAGAGGACTTTGCAAGGGAATAAGAAGCCTACATCAATGAGGATGGTTACTGCTATGTAGACTAAGCGTAGTTGCAGAAAAGGTTGTGTGATGTTTGAGGTACACATTTCTAGTGACAAGACTAAGGAGGTTGAGCATATAGATGTGCTAAGAAGATAACCATTTTTGTAGCAGTTTCAGGATGTATTCCCGGAGGACATTATAGAGTTTCCACCTCTATCGAGTTGGTGCCAGGGGCAGCCCCAGCATCAAAAGCACCTTACAGGATGAGCACACCTAAGTTGGTTGATTTAAAGTTGTAGCTGAAGGAAATATTGGACAAGGGGTACATTAGGTTGAGTGTATCACCTTGTGGTGCACCAGTGTTGTTCATGAATAAGAAAGATGGTACTCTTAGATTGTGCATTGACTATAGGCAGTTGAACAAAGTAACAATCAAGAACAAGTACCCTTTGTCGAGGATTGATGATTTGTTTGATCAGTTGAAGGGAGCAACACTGTTCTCTAAGATCAACTTGAGATCGAGATACCATCAAGTACGCATCAAGGAAGAGGATATCTTCAAGACTGCGTTCAGGACTAGATATGGGCATTATGAGTTTGTTGTTGTTCCATTCAGTTTGACTAATGCTCTAGATACATTTATGTGTCTGAAGAATAGTGTGTTACTTCCTTATTTGGACAAGTTTGTTATTTATTCATTGATGACATATTGGTATATTATAATAATGAGGAAGAACAAGTCTAACATTTAGCAGTAGCGTTGGGATTGCTAAGAGAGCATTAGTTGTATACTAAACTTAGCAAGTGCAACTTCTTTTAGACTAAGGTACATTATTTGAGGCATGTTGTCTCCAAGGATGGCATGGGAGTCGATACAGAAAAGATAAGGGCTATTATGGAGTGGGCATCTCCTAAGAATGTGGATGAGGTGAGATCATTTATGGGATTGGTGGACTACTTTAGGAGGTTCATTAAGAACTTCTCACGCATTGCATATCCTAACACATCATTGCAATGGAAAGGTAAGAAGTTTTAATGGATAGAGGAATGTGAGGCTAGTTTTGAGTAGCTTAAGAAGTTGTTGACACATGCACCAGTGCTAAAGATTGTGGACTTGAACAAGGATTTTGCAGTGTGTACAGATGCTTGCAAGAGAGGATTGGATTGAGTTCTCATGCAAGAAGGGTAGGTACTGTGCTATGAGTCACGAAAATTGAATGATCACAAGCAGAACTATCCAACGCACGATCTTGATCTAGCAACGATTATACATGCATTGAATATGTGGAGACACTATCTTCTTGGCAGGAGGTTTACATTGATGAGAGATCATAGTGGGTTGAGATATTTTTTTGAACAGCCGAATCTAAATTCCAGGGAAGCTAGATGGTTATATACCCTTAGTGAGTTTGACTTCGAGATTAGATACTTCAAAGGGAAGGAGAACCAAGTTGTGGATGCTCTTAGAAGGAAGGTACAGGTAAATCATATAGCAATTATGAGCTCTTATGGGACAAAGTTGCAAGATAGAATATTGCAAGTAGGACAGTGGGATGACAAATACATGGAAATTATGCATAGGTTATAGCAAACTAGACAAATATGTGCAAACTTTCCTAGTTTATATCAGAAAATACAAAGGAGGATAAATGACATACCTCACTATGATGCTAAAATATGTTGATGTTGTCCTCAATCTTCTCGCTTCCAATTTCAATCCTCTCTATGTCTTTCTGGATGAATACCTGCAAGGAAGATCAAACAGAGATGACAAAGGCATACATAGCATAATTCATTCTAACATAAACTATGTGAGAGATCAAGGAGTATCACACTAAACGAGTAATGATTTACATGCTTATGGAAATTAAACACATAATGTATTATTAATAGAAAGTAAGGGAAGCATACAACCACTTAAGACTTGATGTTGGAAGCCTCCTTTAGGTGATTTTCCAAGTCCTATCTAAAGCCTTCAAGAACTCCATTCTCCTTAGCAAAATGGGTAGCATTTAGGCATAGTTTGAGCATAGGAAGGCAACCAAGCAATAGCCAACCAGCAACTAACCAAAAGTAGATGGTAGGGGTTTGATTTATAGGGAAGGAGAGAGATTTGAGGATCCATGAAAGGAGGGAGAAGTTCCACATTTAAAGGGGAAGATCCATGAAAGTAGGATCAAGAACTAGGAATGGGAGGTCTCACTCTAATCCTCATTCAACTACAATTACCTCATCATTCTCGAGACTTCTAGTAGGAGAAGTTTCTCCTCCATTTTAGGAAAAACTTCCTGAAGAGGGCCAATGTGGATTTTCCTGTCAAAAGGTGCACTTCTAGCACTAATCATTATTTAGACAAAAGGTTACCAATGCGGGTTTATCTGCTAAAAGTAGCGTTGGGCTTGCAAAACAAGGTTTTGGACAAGTTCTTTAGAATTTCTTCAAGGCAAGTCTTATTCTTCCTTCAAGGATGCTTCTGAACATGTTTAATGGTGAATACATTGTTTTTGACAACTTTAATCTCTTTGCGATACTTGCGACATTGACGACACGAAGTGCAACACTTAGGATATGAGACTGGAATGCAAAAAAATATTTTATAAGAGATTCCCCCTAAATCATGAAGTAATAATGGGAAGTGATGATTGAAATGCTTTACAAATCAAGGTAAGGACTTTGGAAAACCACCGTAAGGAGACATGCAAATCAAACATAATACAATATATTTGACATCTATGATGTAAGTATGCTCAAAGTGTAAGCATCTAACAGTACATTGATCACGGCATGGACACAACCATCGGACTAGAAAGGATCATGTGCATGGATCCATGGCATGGATGTAGCCATCTAAATAGAAAGGATCATGTGTTTGAATCTACGGCATTGGCACATCCATCCAAATAGAAGGGATCATGTGTACAATCATGAATACTTAATAACTCAATGCAGCCTAGATTTATCAGATGAAACCCAAGGCCTTCATCTTCATCCCGATCCAGCCAAAGTACGAATCAAACCATGTGAATAGATGGGTTGAAGTCAAACATGGTAGAAACAACATCATTACTAGTCAATGATGAAAGCCATTAACAGGCAAGAGAGAAACCACCAATGACGACAATGGCTCTCAAGGTACAACAGCACAATATATGAGTGTGAACAATGAAGTTGAAGTCGAACACTCACAGGATCATTCGATCGAAGGCCATTGATTTGAACCTATCATCGAATGCAAAGAATCTACCATTGAGGTATGCAAGCTCCAAGGTACTGAAAGAGAGTTTCGAGATAATTTTCCTGGATAATGAGCTGGAGTCGACAATAAGTGATTCGTCGAAGGAGGGCCATATTGTTTCCCACATCATCAACACGAAACATAGGATTTTGTAGAGTTAGAAAGAGTTATTCAGGATCGTTGCAGAAAATTCAAACTGGGTATAAGTGGTTTGAATTGTAGATGGGATTTCTCTTGAACATATCAGTGACACGACTCCAGAATTTGGCAGCATTTGAATCAACATAGGATCAAAGGTCATGGTGATAATAGGATATAATCATATGAGAGGCAAATGGATTTCCAAACCCAGTAAGACAAGTGACAAATTAAGAATAACCCAAAGCCGACACGAGATATAGATAAGTGTCATGTTCAAGAGTGACATGTTTCCTTTATACAAAATATAGGATATATTTTTACTTCCATTTTCCCCACTATTTCTAGCGAGTAGCTCATTATTTTTAATCTCAACCTTGAAGAGGATACCATATTCTTGTCGTATAAGTTCATCCTACAGATGAATCCATCCTAGTACTTTTAACGAGCCCTAGGAAGGAGTAGCTCGGGCTCATCATGGTGACAAGTCCTTTGTTCTTTTAGTTTTACAAGTCCAACGGAGGGGTAACTCAATGTCTTTTTCATGTTTAGAGAGTTTGAAAAAGAGGCAAAAAGGAAACTTCAAAGGTCCTTTTTTGTAGATATTCTCTCAAATCATACGTGTGAATAAGGTATTCCTTTTTCTTATATAGTCTATCTTAGTCCAGAAAAGGGTTAAACTTATACTGAGTAGATGCCTTTTCATTTACTTTTACGAGTTCAAAAAGACAAGTGCTCGACAATCTTTTCGTATTTTTGGAGTCTGAAAAGAGTTTAAAGAGGACTCCTCTTGGAGGAACGAGTGGTATAAGGGTAGAAATTGGTTCCGGACATGATGGAACTACTCAAAACATGCAAAGGTCAAGAGGTTGGCTAATAAGACCACTAATCGTAGCGGTTGCTCAGGAAAGGGTAAAAACAACCAAGTGAAAGCGTATGATAGGTCAAGCAGATGGTGACGATGGAATGAAAAAACAAAGGTTCATATGGTAAAAAAACATGTTGATAAAAATGGCAATTACGAGACGTAAAGTGGGAATGGTTTCATTTTGAAAGCTTAAAACATGGTAAACTATGCTTGAGGATACTTGAAGATGGTTTCATTTTTTGACAAGATTGAAACATGAGAAAAAAATATGCTTGGATTTGGTTTCATTTTTAAGCAATATTGAAATGGAGACAAACTATGCTTGAGATTAGTTTCATTTTTACACAAGCTTGAAACAAAGAAAAAATATGCTTGAGATTGGTTTCATTTTTACACTAGCTTGAAACAAAGAAAAACTATGTTTGAGATAAGTGTGCATGCCCCCAACATAATGACTCAATTCGAAGTACATGCCCCCCAAGCTTCATTTCATTCACCTAATTAGACTACCAGTTACTAACAAGTGGATGGAATGGAGGTTCAATTACATGATCAAGTGAAAGACTCGATTGGTATTCTACAAGATCTAATCAAAGACTTGAATTGGAATGGGATTTTTTTCATTTTTTAACGATCTTGAAATAAGAAAAGAACCATGCTCATGAAACCTTGTTTCATTTTTTAACGAGCTTGACACAAGTAAAGGAACTGTACTCCAGGAACCTTGATTCATTATTTAAGGAGCTTAACACAAGATAAATAACTGTGCTTCGGAAACCTTGATTCATTTTTTAAGGAGCTTGACACAAGAAAAAGAACTGTGCTCCAACACCTTCTTTCATTTTTTTAGGAGCTTGACACAAGACAAGGAACTCTGCTTCAACACCTTGTTTAATTTTTTATGGAGCTTGAAACAAGATAAGAACTCTACTCCGGGAACCTTGATTCATTTTTTAAGGAGCTTGACACAAGAAATGGAACTGTGCTCCAGGAACTTTGATTCATTTTTTAAGGAGCTTGACACAAGACAAGGAACTGTGCTCTGACACCTTGATCATGGCCCATAAGAGGCCACGACTTCCAAGAGGTTCTCATCGGATGGTAGAACAAAGATCTGGAAGGTATACATATCAAGGGATCTAATGGAAAGGTCAAGCTCCAATGCCCCAAGTACATAATGCACTATATCACTAACTAGATCATCGATAGATGCAGGAATGGAATAGGTGGCCACATAATTAACCTATGGCGAGGGTGATACCACTTGCATATAAGGACCATTTAGGGATGTCGGTTGATTGGGAGAAAAATTAGGACCAATGATGAAATATGATTAATGGTCACATTTCTTCCTTCATGCGGGAAACACATTACTCAAAAGAGAGAAGAGATAAGAACTCCCATGACATAAACATAGTGTGATTAAATGGTGTTATAGTTAAGTGTGCATGTCAGGTTAATGTCTCCTATGTTGCCGATAAATGCTCGGCGGCGAATCACCCCCATTGGGGAAAGGTGTATTGATAGTTGTCCTGTCCTAGTGGATCAGTAGAATGATACAAAGGAATCCATCCTTTTGTTTCATATCCTCCCATTGTTAATGGAGAGGTTTACCTACCAGTTGCCCCAGTTTGTAAGGTGTTCTACCACCTTGTTCCCTTCTCTCCAAGTGTGTAAGGGAATTATGTAGTTAAAGTTTGATAACAGTTCATTGATAGCTGTAACCATTATCTCCATTATCTTCAGGCACCAACTATGGGTATTTTTGTCTAGAAGGTGACCAAGGATTAATTTCACAATACAATTTATCATGATTTGTGAGTCCCCATGGGTTTAAATTAACTTGTAGCCTTCCTAACCACTATTTGAATCCCATGTTCGAGTGCCATGAACTCCACCATATTGTTCATTGTTATCTTGTAAGATTAAGCAAAAACCTGTAGGGGCCTTGAATTAGTAATCCTAAATATACCTCCAATGCATGTTTGTCCTAGATTACCTTTAAAGCCTCCATAAAAACCAAGGTCGATGAAGGCTTACGAGGGAGGTATAAAAAAGTTGGGGTTGGAAGGTTTACTAAAATCATTATTTAGAGGATCATCCATACCCTTTAGTAATCGGATGCCCAAGTCTTTCAATATAAGAGTCTTTGTCTCATTGAAGGGGCATTCATCTATGGGTGGAGGCGTTGGCATAATCATCTCTTTAATGTTATTTATAATGATGTTTTGAAGCACTTGTAAGGTCCTTTGTTTTTCCTTAAATAATCGTAGGTTCCTTTCTTTCCAAAGAGCCCAGAGGGAAAATCCGATGGCTAAGTGCCAGGATTTTTCTATCTAAGGGTGATTAATAACTCCTTCAAAGAAAGCTTCCAGCCAAGATTTGATTATTTAGGTGGTTGGCATCAAACATATGAATAATTGTTGAATGAAGCACCACAAGTTGTCGACGAACAAACACTTGAGAAATAAGTGTGGCATTGTCTCTTCCTCATGTGAGCATAGAAATCATATCAATGGGCCCTCAAAGCCTGTGGCTTTGAATGCTCCCAAGTTAGTAGTCGTCCCCAAGTGATCAACCAAAGGAAGGTTGTAACTTTGGGCCAACCACAATCCTTCCATAGGTGGTTTCACAATTTTCACCGGTTTTGTATTTGATAATCTGTTGCCATGGAGTAACTTTTTTTAAATGTGAAAGCTCATGAAGGTTGTCTCCCCCATCGCAGAATGTTTGGTTTCTATGATATACGAATTAGGTGATTTTGTAATTCCGACTTCTATTCGTTCCAATGATTTATATCCTTGACTTGTTCCTGTGAAATATCCCAATCTTTTTTAGTTTTCCACTACCACCAGAGATGTTCTTTTCCTCTCACTTTCCATAATTTTGGAACATGACAAGCTCCTTATGCTTGAGAAAGGTCCTTAATTGTTTGTAGCTTGTCATTTTCTTGCATAAGGGGATATTCTTTCAAATATTCCTCCCAAAATGCAACATTATTACCATTGTCTATCTCCCAGAATGCATTTTTCTTAACACGTCCTCTTGTCTGGAAGGCCCAATGCCATATTATCGATCCTTTAGTCTCCCCATCGAAGTGCAACCGATCAAATTGTGTGTCCAAAGGTACATATTTGCGGGACCATATTTCCTTCCAAGTTTGAGAATCCCCCTGTACCTAAAGCCACCACAACTTCATGGCATATGTTGTACTAGTTATAATGGGATTATGCAATCCTAATCTGCCTTGCTTCTCAGGGAGAGTCAAATTTTGTCACCTCGCTAACGCCAACTTATGTCTACTAATTGAGCCTTTCCATAGAAAATTTGTCCATAGTGATTTCAACTGATTCGCTACCATAATGGGGATTAACATTACCGAGAGTTGATAATTGGGTAAGGCTTGTAATATTTCTTTGGTTAAGATCAAATGAATTGGAAAGCTGAGTGTTCTATAAGTCCAGTTATTGACTTTGTAGTGAGTCCTCTCTATAAGCTCCTCCCAAGTGGAGATTATGTTATGTTGTAAAACCAATGGAACTCATAGGTATTTGGAGGGAAGGATGCCTCTACCAAAACCAATCATTTTATTTAGATGATTATGAACCATCTTTGGACAGTTGAAGAAGAAAATATGTGTTTTGTCTTCATTCACTTCCATTCCCAAGGCTTCCATAAAAGTTTGAAAGAGCCTACATATCCTTTTCAATTATTTAAAAGTTGGTAAGCCAAATAAGATTACATTATCTACAAATTGTATATGCGAAATTGGGAGGTTTATGCCAAACAAATGAAGACCATATATGTGTCATGATTCGCTTACTTTTTTGAACATTCAACCTAGGCCTTCCATGGCTAAAATGAAAAGAAATGGTGATAGAGGATCACCTTGTCGCAAACCTCTTGATGAATTAAATGGTTTGAGGGGGATCCATTAATCATTATTGAAAAATAAACTGATGAGATAAGAGAGAGTACCCAAGCTATCTAATGTTTTTAAAATCCACAGGCCTTGAGAAATTAACCGAGGAATGTCCAACTTATGCGATTATATGCTTTGGATAAGTCCAGTTTGATGAACATACATGGGTGTTTTATAACCTTTAGAGAATGTAATATCTCTTGCACCACCATGATACCATCCAATATTTTTTGCCTTCGAAAAAGCCCAATTGGGACAATGAGATAAGGGAAGGAAGAAATGGTTTCAACCAGTTGACCATTACTGTTGATATGATTTTGTAAATCACATTACATAGGACAATCGGGTGAAATCCTTCAGGTCTTTCTGAGTGACATGTTTTAAGAACTAACGTGAGGAAGGTCACATTAAGAGTTGGGTAGAGGGATTCATTGGACCTTTATTCTTCGACTAGGTCAAGAATTTCATTCCCCAGAAATCCCCAACATTTCTAGAAAAAATCAATTGTGAACCATCCAACTCAGGAGATTTATTTATAGGTATATTCATCACTACCATTTCGACTTCTTCCAAAGAGATTGTCTGCATTAATGCAACATTGTGTTAATTATTGATAAGCCATTTATAATTTTTTTTCTATCCATGTTCTTCTTCATGATAAGGTTTTTGAAATAATTTACCAGTTCTTTCTCTATTTCTGAGTGTTGGATATTCCTTTCCCCATCCTGACCCTGGATCAAGAATATTTTGCTATGGTGTCATCATTGAATCATCGCATTATGGAAAAAATTAGAATTTCTTTCACCATGCCTGATCCATTAGATTTGGAACTTTTGCTTCCACAATATCTCCTCTTGTTCTCTGCGTTCCTCTAGCTTTTGGAGGAAGTTTTCTTCAGTTTTTGCTGACTCTTTCGATCCACCCTCCAGGATAATCTATTTTTGGACATTTCTCATATTTGATTCAAGTTATTTTTTATCCTCAAGAATATTTCCAAATACATACTTATTCCAGTATCTGATCCTTTGTTTGAGGCCTTTTAGCTTGAGTTGAAATGTATGCATTTTGTTTATACCACGAAATTCCAATTCAATCCACCAATCCTTGAGTAAATCCAAAAATGAATCATTATGAAACGATAAGCTCTCAAAGCGAAATGGGTGGTTTGCAGGAACTTTCAAATCAATTTCTAATCTAATGGGCCAGTGATCAAACCTCATGCAAGGTAAAATTGAGGCTTCAACATATATGTCCCTTTGCAAGATCTCTTTGGCAATTAAGAATCTATCCACGTGTAAATGCCATTATTGGTATTAAGGTCGAAAAGGTGGAGATTTTCAATGGAATGATTGAAAACTTTTGAGATTTGTTCCAGTCACTTTGTGCCTCCTTTTTTTTTTTCCTTGAGTGAACAGATGATGTTTAAATCACCTCCTATCACCCATAAGGAATTCCCTATTAAGTTTTTAATGTACCGAAAATAAAAAAAAAAAAATATATATATATATATAATAATATATAATATATATAATTATCTTTAGTGTTTGTCAGACCATAAATAGTCGTTAAATAAATAACGTCTGATGTGCCTATGTGTCTGAAGCACCCTATAAGGGTGTATTCCTTTGACCACTAGTTTGTGAACATAATTTCCATAGGGTTCCACTAGATGGTTGGGTCCCCATAATTTCCCTTTCGTGTCTAATGATATCATCTCATAGCATATCCAACAAGAGCATGCAATTTTAGACATTCTCCCCTCTAGTAATTTAGTTTCTTGTAGTATAATAATTGTTGGATTTTCTTTTCTAATGTGATCTCTAAGGTATCTATGTTTCCCTTTTATATTGAGCCCTCTAATGTTACGTGAGATCATTTTCATCCTAGAAGGTTAAGTAAGGAAGGTGGATTATCCACCATTACAAAAGCCTGATCTCAACTCACCTGGGTTGATTTGTTTTGATGCTTGGCTTGATTCTTTGGTTTAGTTATTTTCTTCTTTGATTCCTTGTTTAAAATTTATTTCCACTTCTCCTTTAAGGTTTGGAATGCATGAGCTATTTTATCATTGAGTAGATCATGTCACTTTGTCTTCCAACAAAGATATGCATTTTCATATGATTCTCTGTGCTCCATGCTGAGATCGGCCAGGTCATTTTGGGTCCAGTCGTATATCATGTATACTAGGGCCTTTTATTCTTCTAATAAGTCCACATATTTTTGGGTTAACAAGGGTGCCACTTTCTTAAAGCTTGGTGGTGTGTAGAAATCAAAAGTTGCCTAAGAACAATCATCCTCCTCTATTTTTCTTTTGTTCCCGTTTTCCTCTTGATGTGGTTCCTCTATCGGTGTTACCACGTGTATATCCTCACCTTTCGGTGTATCTTCTTCCATATCCTCAAGTGCATAAAAGTGTTTTTCTCCTCTGAAATATTAGGTATTGTTAGCCCTCGATTCTTGTTGTTTTGCCTCTTAGCTTAGACTATGTTGAAGCCATCGGAGGTGGGAAGACATCCGACTGATTATTCCTTCCTTCTTTGTGGGAATTCTTTGACAAGATGGCCATGTTTGTGGTAGAGTCGACATTTGAATGGTACATGTTCATAGTCTATGGGTTGTTTCCAGATTTACTCCTAATAACCTAGCTCGATAAAGTCTAGTAATGGTTGGGATATGTTCATGTATACACACAACCTGGTGTACGACAATTTTTTTCCTTTCTTGGTTATCTTCGATAACTTGAAAAAATTCCCTAGTGCTTTCCCAATTCCTTCCAAGATTTCCAGTATCCAAAAATCCACAGGGAGTGAGTATAGTCTAACCCAAACTGGTGCTTCTATGAACTCCTCCTCGTCATGGTTGAAACAAACCTCCCAATTCCTGATGTAGAGAACAACATTGTTGAAGAAATACAGTCAACCTTCAAAAATTTGGGGGTTATCCTCAAGATTAGAGAATATAATTGTGAAGAATCCCTTCAGCCCTAACCTACATCAACTTCTCCTCTAGATACCATGTATTCTGAATCTATCTTTCAAGATATTTCTCCGTAGGCCATATCCCTATAAATTTACAAATAAAAGCATTATCCCGCATACGTCTTCTATGGTCATCTAAAACTTTGGAGGGGATTATGAACCTAGGGTTTTTAGGGGCTTTTGGAATGCATTGTCCAGGTAACCTTTGTTTCCATTGATCTCCCAAGATTGGCAGTGTAGAGGAATCAGAGGTACTTGCTTCATAACCTAATTTTCCTCCAGTTTGGGAAAACCTTCCATTTAGGGCATTTTGAAAGGAGGGGAAACCCCCTCCCACCCTTGAAATCATTGCACCAAAAAATCATTGAATAGATTTACGTTGCTACCATTAAAAGGTTGGAATTGAAAGGAGCGTAGAAAGGAGCAATTATACCAAGAATAGTTGCAGAGAGTTGGTTTTGTAGCCGCCTTCACTGCACCACCTTCGGCAGCCTTGGTGTACTTGTTTGAGTGCTTAAGGCAACCATTGTTTCATTTCCTTTATTTGTGGATTGATGTATGATGTGTTAATTTTGTAAATATTGATAATTAGGGCATCCCTTAACTTGATTTGTAACATTCTTGTAATGTATATTTCACCCATTATAGTCTCCAAGCTTCCAAACACTAGTAATACCACGAATCCCTCAATTTAAAAGATTATAATTCTATTTGATCATATGACCAAGTGTTTCTCTTAAACGAGATGGCAATTAAAATATATATGTTGTAGAATGATCCACATGTGAGCAATTGGATATATATATATATATATATATATGAATGGATGGTTGAGAATTGTTGGGTAAATCTTTAGACAAGTAGAGTGTGTGATGAGTTGAACATTTGTAATTTCATAGTATGTTTTAATGCTAGCAAGGAAAAATGGAGCACGCTTTGAATGTTTGTTAGGTTATTATTTATAGTCTTTTCATATGATTTTAAAAATGAAGCACGCTTGAATGTTTGTTGGGTTGTTATTTACAACCTTTTCCTATGGTTTTAATATTATATAAGTAGATTTATTTTTAGATTCCTAAGTTCAACCCATGTTTATGAACAACAACATGTAGCAAGTCATAAAAAAACATTAACATTGAATAATAAATAAAAGTTGAATCACCTTCAACAATCAAATAAACAAAAAATTGAATTACTTTAGCAATTAAATAAATATTTTGCAAATGAAATGTATCTTTATATATAATGTAGAAGATACCATATATAATGTCAACATTTTTTTGTTTCTCTTGCCTTCTTTCAAATGGTATTGTAAATAACACTTACACAATATTGTTTTGTTTTACTTTGTATGCATTTTATTCACTGTTGTCTATATGATTGAAGTTGTTTTTCTACATTATATCATAAAACTAAATCATCTTGTAACGTACTTGACACCTTCGTTTCAAATTCGAGGAATGGGGTAAATTTGATTATTATTATTATTATTATTATTATGCGTTGATTAATTCGGTGCGGTTTGGGACCCAAGACACTTTGAAATTGCAATTCGGATTCCCCTCTAAAATCTCGATCTTTCGACTGGCGTATCACGACTCTAGGATCCTCAACACATCTTGAACTCTTAAGTTGAGGTTTTCCCTAGAGTTCAACCTTCTGGCTGATGTGCCACTACTATGCAACAATGGCCTACTTTCCCGCCAATGGCTTGTTGCATTGGTGTGGGTCCGGCCACCCATCCTCTATCAATCCCGCTACCCCGAGACATTCAACCATCTACATTTACAAGGTTTCCAACCTCTGGGGTCTAACCATCGCCCTAGTAATGTAATTTCAACATCATCCACACTGCGTGTTGATTTGCGAGAGGTCCACATGTCACCTGTACGTGGTTCATTTGGGTACCCAAAACTCCCAAATTGTTTGCCATAAGTTCTTCAAGACGTCATGCTAACATCGTCTCCATATAATGATAAGTCACCATCTGTCATTTAAGGAGAGTGAGAGATCCCTTGATGACTGGGTTTGCTCTTGGTTTTACTTAGCAAACAGGATCCCTCAAACCTAGAGCCCTTTAAGAAATAATTCTCTCAACACTCTCAGGTTTCGACCTTCTGAGGTGGCCACCTCTAGAAGCTTCCCCACCCGATGGATCCAAGTGACGGAAGAAGTTTCCATCATCATCTCTCAACAAAAACCTGACATCCTTTACCGCTGCATCCCTAACTCTAAATTAAATCATCTTATGGGTTTCATGCTCTATGAATTGCTTCCCTGTCATCCTGACCAATCACATGAAGGGAATTTGGTTCCGTCAATTAGAGGCCTCCCTTGATAATGGTTTTGACCGTACAAAGGATAAGGTTATCCCAAATTTTCCTATATGTTCATGGCCTCACTCCTTTGTGCCGCAACAAGGCCTTTCTCCTCATTCCAACCATGACTTATTCAAGGGACCTCGATTCAGCATCAAGGAGTGTCTTAGATGAAGAGTTCCGCAACCTTCCTGGCTAAAAGCTCTACTATTGCACAATATTTTTCGATCTAGTCTTGCCAACTATGGCTCTATCTCAGGAATCTGGTAGACTCTCAGACATGCTTCACATTTTCTTGATGATGTCCTTGGTTGCTTAGGGTGATCTACGACATTATCCCTCATGAGCTTATGTGATGGATTCTCCAATGGGTTCTTGGCCCGTGAGCCTTCCCTTCCCACTAGGAGGGAATGCTACCCAAGGCAACATAGGCGGTCCTGCATCGCTTACCTGCCACAAGCTTGGTGCAAACCCCTGAGAGGTTCCTACCTCTCTTGCCACATGCGGATGGTTTTGGACCCTATGTCGAGTCTGCAAACAACTCCATGGCATTACATAGAGCCTTCTGGTGCCTTGACAACCACCCTAAGACGCCAACAATAAGTATCCAACTTACTAAGAATGTTAGGTTGAAGGTAATTTAGGAAAAGATGGCGGCTCGACTTACCCTAGGGAGAAACTCCCTTGAAAATAATGCAGTGCTTCCCTTGTAACACAACAACTTGTACCTTGATAGACAAATAACAAGCAAGTGAATACATACCCTACTATGTAGAGGGCCTTCCTTGTAATCTTCATAGTAATGAAAGGGTCTCAAAACCACTATTATTCAAGTGTTAATCCAAGCTCTAATGGCTCGACCATGACATGTAATGATTTTTGTCTCTTCCTTAATAAGTTATTTGTGTGCTGCTCCTTATGATGTTAAACATGTATGTAGATCCAAGCTCAACATGATATTGTCACTTAGTCTTTGTTATCATGTGGTTTGTTATGCCTCTTATGAATTAGATGTTTTGTGTCTTCCATTAGCAATCATTACATACATTTTTGCTTTCAAATTTCACACACACACAAATGTACCACATATGAAAGCATAATAAACACAATACAATCCCTAAATCCAGAACCATTATCTACAACACAATGACATGATTCATTAGAAGATAAACGACATATACAGATACTTATCTTTGAACCTTGTAGGGAAACTAAGTCTGAGACAAGGACTCTCCACCCAAATGTAGGCAGTTGTAGCCACAATTACTTGCGGTTGTCACTCCCAAGCTAGATTCCAGAGTCTGGGGGGTTGCTTGCTTCTGGGACTAACACACTAATTGCCACTAAACTAGGGACTGCAAAGGGCTTGCTTCCTTAATCCCACCAACTAACAGTTACTTGCTTGGAGGACACCGGGAGTCAAGAGGTGCCCGAACTCAGCCCCAAGTGCACACAGGGAGTCCAGAATCCACTATACCATTAGGGAAGTAATCACAAGTCTTCATTAAAGTCTTCCTCTGCTTCTAATTTTGGATGGTCTCTTCGCAAGTTGGTAGTTATCTCAACCAATAGCCTCGAGGGGACCCAAGCTGTTACCAAGCTCCAGAGATTCCAATTCAACCCACAACCCCTAGGGACCCAAGTTTTTATAGGGATCCAGAGACTTTTGCCTCAACCGACAGCCTCTAGGGACCCAAGTTGTTACAAGGATCTAGGGATCCTATCTCAACCCACAGTCTCCAGGGACCCCAAGCTATTATAGGGATCCCGAGACTAGCAACTCAACCCACATCTTCAGGGGATCGAGAGCTAATCGCCTTATCTATAAGTCCTCCTCTAGTCTGAATGTGTCTCCCCTCTTTTTTCTTCATGCCTCTCATTTTTTCTTGGCCTCTTCCTTGGCCACAATTTAATGTTATGTCCTCACTGACCTATAGTGCACAGTACCTCCATAAAATTCTTGTCATTTTCCTTGTGGTTTCTCCTCAAGCAACATGGCCCTGCATACTTCCTCTTGCAGCTCATTTAATTTCAAGATCTCCTTCATCAATTCATGCGTCAACTAACCTTTAATACTTGTCCTACATTTCAGGTTCCTTCTATGCACAAGAAACCATAAGTCCCAAGCAAGTGACCTCCTCCCCAGATCTAGAATTTGCGTCCCTTGACTCAGTCCCCTTTTCTTGATTTCAATCATTACAAAATATTTACAATACATTTACAATGCAACTTATACGAGGAATTTGGATTGGGCTCTCACAATCCCCTACCCCTTGAGGGAACGTTGCCCTTGGTGTTCAATTTCCCATATGCAACATATAATCAAAATGCAACACATACTGTTTTATGGAGCTTTATACACATAGATATATACAGTATTTACAATTATACGTACTTACTTTAACTATCAAGCAATAAGGGATGATGAAATTTCATGGTATCAAAGCCTGAAGCCCAAAAGATTATTTAATTTAGAGTTGGGGACGCAACGATAAAGGACGTCAGGGTTCTATCGAGAGATGGCTACAGAAACTTCTTCCATCACTCGGAACTATCAGGTAGGGAAGTTGCCGAAGGTGGCCAACCCGGAAACTGTTATGCTCTTGACCTGCAAGAAATTCCAGAATACCAAAAATGCGAAGAAATATAGCCTATAACACATAATAAAATGAGAAAAATAGCAAGTATTTTATTATTCAGAGATAGATTCAATGTTCACTTGCCTCTTCGAGGGGGCAACCTCCAACAAAGCATATCTCAATTACAATAAGACTCAATGATCTTTCCTTTACTAATTAAGACTATTTATATCTAAATGAAATCAAAAACCCTAATTACTAGTGGTCGCTTAGATAACACGAATTAACCACTTTATTTATTATCTATGGCCCATTTACAACTAACTATTGTCCCTTTTCTTTAATGCGGGTCAACCACTTATAACTATTAATGCGGGCTTTATTTACTTTCTAACTAACTATGACTATGACTCAACCCATTGGGCTTATTACATAAATAAAGGGGTTAGGGTTGGACCCTAACATGCCCTCCCCCATCAAAAGCAGCCTTGTCCTCAAGGTTCAAGCTACAGAAACTGCTAAAGAATAGTGGCTAGGTCCCAGGTCGCATCTTCTGGAGAGGTGTCTTTCCATTTGATGAGGACTTCCTTGATCGCGCGGCCGCAGAGATGTATTTCATGGGTATCAAGGGCTTGTTTTGGTTGGAGCTAGAGTTAGCCTTCCTCATCTAATTTGGGTAGACTGGTTTGAATTCTGCAATTGTTCCCCTCCACTTTCTTGAGGACTGATACATGGAATACCAGATGGATTTTTTAAGTTGGTGGCAAGGCCAGTTTGTAGGTGACTGCTCCAATGTGCTGAAGTATATGATAAGGTCCATAGAATTTTGGTGCTAGTTTCTGGAAACCCTTTTCTTTAAGAGATGTGTTACATGTATGGTTGCAATCGTAGGAATACCTGATCCCTTTCCTGAAATGTGCACTTGGAACGATGTTGGTATGCCTATTGCTTCATTCAATTCTGAGCTTATGTAGATTATCTTTGAGATGAGCTATCATGGCGGCACAGTTCTGTAGGAGTTGATCAACTGCCTGCACCTTAGAACATCTAGGGATATAAGAAATAGGTGAAGGTGGGAGTTGTCCATACACTACCTCGTATGGAGTCATCTTGGTGGCTTCGTGATAGTTAGTATTATACCACCGTTCAACTAAAGGTAGCCACTATACCCATTGATGTTACTTTTTTGAAGTGAAGCACCTTAGATATGTCTCCAAACATTTGTTGACTACTTTTATTTGACCATCAGTTTGGGGATGATAGGCGGAACATAGTTGGAGTTGCGTGCCTTGTAGCTTGAAAATTTCTTGCCAACATTTGTTGGTGAAAGTGGGGTTGCGATCAGACACAATGGAAGTTTGCATGCCATGCAATTTGAAGATCTGGTCCACAAAAGCTTAAGCCACCAAAGTGGGGGTAAATGGGTGGGCTAGATTGAAAAAATGAGCATATTTAGAAATATTTTCCACAACAACAATGATGACGGATTTTTTGCCCGACTTTGGGAGACTAGTGATGAAACCCATGGAAACATACATCCAAACAAAGGCAGAGAGTGGAAATGGCTATAAGGTTCTCAGTAACTTTACTGTTTCTCCTTTCTTGCGTTGACACACATTACATTCAGCTACAAAAGTCAGAATGTCATTTTTCATGCCAGTCCAAAAGAAAGAACGACGAGTGTGAGCATAAGTCTTCTGAAAGCCTAAATGCCCTGCAATTGGAGATGAGTGCAAATCTTCCAAAATGTGGGTTTTGAGGGTAAATATCGACGATATAACTACTCGATCCTTGTAGCAAAGAATATCATCCTTCCAAGAGTAGCCAGCTGAGGAATTAGGACCTTCTCTCTAGTTATTAATAAGTTGGGAGAGAGAGGGTTATGAGAACCATTCCTTGTAGGCATCTTCAATCCAATCTGGTATGGGAAAAGAGATTGATAGCAGGGTGCTTTCATCCTCAAATTGGCGCGATAAAGCATCAGCTACTACATTGTCATGCCCTTTCTTGTAAATGATCTCATAATCATATCCCAGCATTTTGGCTAGCCATTTATTTTGCTGTGGTGATGATAGACGTTGCTCCAAAAAATATTTTAGGCTTTGATGGTCCATGCAAATTTGGAAACGTTGCCCAACAAGTATGGTCATTAGGTGTCTACTGCATGTAAGATGGCCATCATATATTTCTCATAGGTAGATTCACCCAGATGTTTTCCACTCAGTTGTTGGCTAGTGAAGGCCAATGGTCAACCTTCCTACATTAATACAACACCAATACAAGTACCGGAAGCATCACATTCAATCACAAAAGATTTTGGTGAAGTCTGGTAGAGCCAATACGGTAGTGGAGCACATGGCCTATTTGAGAGCCACGAACACTTGCTGAGCTACATCAGTCCAAAGAAATTATTTTTTCTTGAGAAGATTAGCGAGAGGTCTAACAATGTGAGCATAATTATGGAAAATTTGTGATAGTAGCAAGTGAGGTCCAAGAATCCCCTCAAACTCTTCAAGGTTTTTGGTTAGGGCCAATATTGTATTGCCTGTATCTTTTTGGGATCAACCCTCACTCGTTCATGACGCATAATGAGTCCCAAATAGTCGACTTCTTCCACGCCAAAAGAGCATTTGGAGAATTTGAAAAATAATTTGTGATTATGGAGTAGTTGCAAGATTAGGTCTACATGTTGAAGATGTTTGTCCCAGGTTAGGTTGTAGATGAGAATGTCATCAAAGAAGACGAGGACAAAATTTTCGGAGATATGGTTTCAACAGGTAGTTCATGAGGCTTTGAAAAGTAGATGGAGCATTACAGAGACCAAATGGCATGACCAAAAATTCATAATGTCCTTCATGAGTTTGGAAGGCAGCCTTGGGAATGTCTACTTCCTTCATGTGTATTTGGTGATAACCAGAGTGAAGATCTAGCTTGGTAAAGAATTGAGCACCATGTAGTTCATCAAGAAGATAATCAACAATCGGAATAGGAAATTTGTCTTTGAAAGTGAGCTTGTTGAGGGCCCAAAAGTCTTTCTTTAGCACCATGAACACTGGTGATAAATAAGGACTAATGTTGGGACGAATAACACCAGCTTCGAGGAGTTCCTTGATGATTTTTTCAATTTCATTCTTTTGGGCGAAAGGATATCGGTGTGGGCACACATTAGGCGGTTGGGCCCCCGGGACCAAGGGGATGCTATGATCATGTTCGCCTCTATAGGGTAGAAGCTCTTTAGGTTTGTCAAACACCTGATGGTGGCAGTCTATGACCTGTTGGATCTCGAGATGAATATGAGGAGTAGTGGATTCAATGGCCTCGATGGCATTAAATTAAGTTATGACTCAGTGATGGCCCTTTTTCAAAATCCTTTCCATTCGATGTGAGATGATGATAGTAGGAGCACCTTCCTGAAGTCCATGTAATGTATGTGGTCATTCTTCTTAAATCTCATATATAGCTCCTAGAAATCCATTGTGATTGAGCCCAGTGTGCGAAGCCATTCAACACACAATACAATGTCACAACCACCCATTTTAATAGCAAACATGTGGGTCTTTAGGTGGTAGTCTCCCATCTTATGCTTAATATTTTCACATCGGCCTTCACATTTCATGGTCCCCCCATGAATGATAAGGACTTGGAAATTAGCTATTGCCCGCACAAAGCAATGAACAACCTCTCGAACTTGCTTATGGATAAAGTTATGAGTGTTGCCACTATCAATAAATACCACGACCGATCGATGTTTAATAAAGCCTTGATTCTTGAGAGATTGAGGTGAGTAGTTTACCTTTTTACCTGTCCATGCCTCCTCTGGAATACCACCATCCAAGGAACTTGAAGGCCCTCTATTTATTAGACAACAACAATATCTACAGCATCTGCCCAAAATGTAAAGGCAATCCTGCATGCAATATCATGCACCTTGCACGCTCCATGATTGTCTTGTTCATCCTTTTTGACACACCATTTTCTTGTGGTGTTCCTGGAACTGTCTCATCTAGTGTAGCTATGAGATCCTTGTCGATTTGGGGTTCTGCAACTTCTTCCTCGGGGACCTAAAGGGATGGATCTTCCTCATGGGAACTGTTATCAGTAGCATAAATTTGAAAGAATTTGGGTTCCTTGCATTTATTTCAAGGAGAGTACTTGTCATCACAGTAGTAGCACAGTCCTTGTGTTCTTCTTTCCACCATTTCTGTTGGTGACACGTTTTGAACCTTAAGTGTTTGGGTGGGGCCCTGAGCTAGGGAGGGACGCACCTTAGCGAAAAATTTTGGACGGTTGGACTAGGTCGTTAAGGCGATTTCCACTTCTAAGGCCTTTCTATAAGCATCCGTCCAAGTAGCTGGGTGGTGCATCCAGACATGGGCTTGGATGGCTTATTTTAGGCCACTGATGAAACACTCTGAATAGAAGTCACCTGTTAGATCGTCAGTTCTGATGGCCAATTTCTCAAAGGCTGTAATGTAGTCCTTTACTGAGCCTGTTTGCCTGAGTTTAGTGAGATGACCCAAAAAATTAGATTCACAGTCAAAGCAATCACATATGTCTTTTGAGAACATATTCCAAGTCAAGTTCCGTGGATAACATTTCTCATGCCATTACCATCATTTCCATCTCTCTTAGTCCAAATAAAGGGATCCCACATGAAGTTTAATTTGATCTTTGGAGATGTCATTAAGGGAGAAATATTGTTCCATTTGTGCTACCCATATTGTAGGGTTAGAGCCATCAAATTTGTACATGTCCAGCTTGGGTGTCCAGTGGTGGGAAGAGCAATGATTTCCATGGAAGTGAATGTGATGGCTGGATTCTCCATCTATGTGTGCATCAACACCAGGATCCTCCATATGAGGGGAGATTAGAAGGGATTATAAATGTGAGAGCTCTTTGAGAAATGTGCCCTCAAATGTGTCGAATTTTGCTTCAAGGTTGTTGACCCTCTCGAGTGCCTCTTCCGCATCCATAACTTGAGATCTGGTACCCTACATATACCAATCTCGGACAATTTTTTTTTAGCTTATTTAAGAGTAGTCTACTTGGAAAGAGGGCAAACTCACGATTCTAATGATGTGGATCACTTAAGGCTGCGTCGGGAAAAAATTTGGGGCTTACAAGTGAATGGTACCATTGTGACTAGCTTGTCATCCTTAATCTTATGGGATAAGTCTCTTGAAGGTGCCTCGTGATGATCTCTAACTCTTTTTTTTTTTTTACTCCAAAAGGAGTTTTACTCCCCGCTGATCACTACAATGGCCGAATTCCAGAAACTTGATCTGTTGAATGTCTTGCAAAAATAGGGACTGGACCGTAGTAGCAACAAGCATCATTACACAAAGAGTTTGATCGACATTATGAAACCCCAACTGTTGAATGTGAGTTGCACAGCGGTGACAGAACCCCAACTATTGGATTAGGTTTCTATGGTGGCGACAGAACCCCAACTGTTGGATATGATTTGCACTGCGGCGACAGAACCCCAAATGTTGGATCTAATCTGGAAGATAAGGTAGTGGAAGATCTTAAGATAGCAAATGGAACTATGGTCGCAAAGGAGTGTCAAGTGCTACAGATCGTAATATACACAGGGGTCCAACAATAGTACTTGGCCCAATATTTGGAGGTGCTAACTAAGGAGGATCGACCGTACCCTTAGTTTTACTACCCGACTACCCTATCGTACGCGTGAGTAATCTCCCCGAGTGTTGTTCTTAGTGTATTGTAGCAACAAGATGACCGACAATTTATCTAAGGCTATGTTTTAGGTGAGCCTAGGGGGCTTTTGATATACCCAAGGGTACATGGAAGTGCAGTCTATGTGCGGTTTTGTCTAATGCGCTACTACTCAAAGGGGTACCCACAACGGTTACAAGGGAATACAACAAGAGTGACCACCTCATGTAGTTCCTACGTGAATGCCTCCCCAAATCCGTAGGTTTATGTGCTCAACAATAGATCCCATGGTTAGACGTCGGAACACGTCTCTAGCCTAATTTTTTTTGCGAAAATTGGAGGCACAATCAGTCCTGGAAAGTGCTCAGATACACTGGTTATGCTCTTGACCTACGAGAAATTCTAGAATACCATAAATGCGAAGAAATATAGCCCAGAACAAATAATAAAATGAGAAAAATAGCAAGTATTTTATTATATAGAAATAGGTTCAATGTTCACTTGCCTCTTTGAGGGGGCAACCTCCAACAATGTAGATCTCGATTACAATAAGACTCGATGATCTTTCCTTTACTAACTAATACTATTTATAGCTAAATGACAACCAAAACCCTAACTACTAGTGGTCCCTTGCATAACACAGGTTAACCACTTTATTTATTAACTATGACCCATTTACAAATAACTCTGGTCCCTTTTCTCTAATGCAGATTAGCCACTTACAATTATCAATGTGAGCTTTATTTACTCTCTAACTAACTAGGACTATGACTCGGCCCATTGGGCTTATTACATAAATAAAAGGGTTAGGATTGGACCCTAACAGAAACCCGAAAGGTCGGAACCCGGGAGCATTGAGAGAATGATTTCTTAAATGGATACGGGTTAGAGGTATCTCATTTACTATGTAAATCCAATTGCGGACCCATTCATCGAGGGATCTCTCTCTACTTAAACTGGACATATGATGACTTATCGTCAGATGGAGATGAGTGACATGTGGACCTCTCACAAGTCAACACGTGACATGGATGACGACGACATGACGTCACTCGAGTGATGGTTAGACCTCAGAGATCATAAACCTCATAAATGTAGATGGTTGAATGTCTCAGGGTAGCGAGATTGATAGAGGATGGGTGTTTGGACCAACACCAATGAGGTAAATCATTGGCGGGAAAGCAAACCATCATCCCAGAGTAGTGGCATGTCAGTAGGAAGGTTAGATTTCGGGGGGGGGGGGGGGGACCTCAACTTGAGAGTTCAAGACGCGTTAAGGGTCCTAGAGTCATGATACACCAGCTAAATGATCAAGATTTTGGAGGGGGCTCTAGATTACAATTTCAAGCTGTTTTGGGGTCCCAAAACCATAAACATGACATCAATTCCACTCAAAAAGCATCTACTCATAATCAAGTGTTTAATGGTGGCTCCACACATCTAGATTCATTAGTCATACATGGAGAAAACATGATATGAAAGATAAAACATGTATTTCATTTATTATTCACAATAACGTACATTTATACATTTCCTTTTTGACCCTTGGTCTTCATATACCATGTGGTCTCTTGGACTCTGGTGACTGTTCACTTTCCACACCAACCCTTACCAAATTAGGTGTCCAACATCCCCCCCTTAATCCGAAGGGGTATATACGAGTCCAAGAAGAGAGATGTAATACAAAAATACAACAATGCATTACAACAATAAGTTGATGAGATCTCTAAGATGATGGCATAAGGTGGGAGAACTCAAGGTCTCAACTAGCGATGGTTTAAGGATTACCACCAACACCAGAATTCTTAGTGTAGTTCCTAAAACTCTTTCAAATATGGTAAGAAGCTAAAGTCTTCTACTAGAGGAAGCACTCCTTAATGCTTTGAAGAGGGAGACCTTTAACCTGAAAAAAGGGAGGTCTTCAACCTACGGTGGTTTAAGGAAGGCCACCAACCAAAGGAATGTTTATTGTGATTCCCAAAACTCTTCCAAACCTGACAAGAAGATGAAGTCTTCTACAATAGGAAGTGATCCTTAATGTTTTGAAGAGGGAGACCTTCAACCTAGAAGAAGGGAGGTCTACAACTTACAGTGGTTTAAGAAAGGCCACCAACCAAGGGCATGCTTAGGGGCTTCTCTTTCTTTTGCTACAACTTTGAATCAAGGTATGGACATCTCTGGTTGTAGGCTAAGGAAACAGGTTCAATTTGTGGCTCTAGCTCGCTTGATGTGACTTTGAAGCTTGTATATAACCATCAATTCCCCCTTGTCAGATACAAAGTGAGAAGATGGAGAAAACTCAATTTCAAGACTATTTAATACTCAAGAACAAATTTTGTGATACGAGGAAAATATCTTTGTGATATGAGTGAAATATCTTCTTGGTTGTTGAAACCCATTGCTAAGAAGCTATCCATCTAAGGTGAATCTTTGTTCTTGCAGGAGGCTTGTTTCTGAAGCATTTGTTTAAAGAATGAGCATGTTGACCACAATGCTTGCATGGGTGAATATCAAAACAATGATCTTTCACATTTCCAACTCTGTCACATTGTTGGAATTTCACAATTTGTGGCTGCTTTGGAAGAGGATCAATATCTAAAACAATTGAAGATAAACTGCCATAAAGAAACCCAACACTTTGAAATTGAATGGGCTTGGTATTCTAGAGTATGGAAGAACATCTCCTTGTCATATCCAAGACCTATTATGTGCTTGTTGTTTAAAAGCTTTTCCCAAGGTATGATGATGGACTTGGGAAGATGTTGATAGTGATAGACCCGCCAACATGTCAGGGGATCTCGCCGGTAAGAAGTCCCAACTAGACCTCAGACAATTTGGAGTAGGAGCCCCAATAGTGGGTAGTATGGTATTGCCTTGACTGCAGTTGCGTGCAGAGGTAAGTAAGATCTCCTTGTTGGAATCAAGGGTGTGACCTTGCAGTAAGTCAAGGAAGGTGCATGAAAGGCTCTAACACACGGAAGGGGAGAAGAGTGTGCCCCTTAGAAGCCTATGATAGCACGTAGCTTGAAAGGGAACACGCAAACTGAAAGACATCACGAGATGGAAAGCAGGATATGCGGCAATCCAAAGTGATGAGTTTTACCAACAACACGCTTCGATAATATTCATACAAACACATACAAAATAGTCCATACATACATGCATAAATTACAGCGACATACATCAAACCAGGATAGCCAAACTTCAATAACAACATATGCATGAAACATGTTGGCTCTGTTATATTAAAAGAGTGAAAGATCCAATCATACATACAACCATGACAACCATTAGCCCTGATAGCGGAACGTTACAGTCACTACCGCTTGCTCCTCCAGGGAGATGTACTCGCTCTGCACTGTGGAGAAGCCAAGGCTCATTACAAATACACTCCAAGATTTATCTAAGTTAAACCTATAAGAAGCTTGGCTCCTAAAAGCCTCTACAATTAGTTATGAGGTTCTATATATAGCAAAGGGTGGGGTGAACCTTGACATTCCCATTTGTGACTCTTAGCCTGCCCTCATGAATCTTCAATTTACACATGGTTGTTTACATTCTACTATTGACACTTGGTCTTTCACTTTACAACATGTTTACAATACAATCAGCACATGTACCCATGTGAGACAAAATAGGCTTGAGTAAGCCATGCAATACATCACTAAGGCTCAAACAACTGTGGGAAGACTAATTCTTTGACATCCTCTTGGTGATTGATGGTTGCAAACTAATGCCAAGCTTGGTAGTCTGTTACAGTGTCTGCGTACTCTGTGGTGACATCCTTCTGAAAGCAAACTCTTGCCTCTGTTTCATCCGAGTACACTGATTTGGCACCTCTTTCCAACTCATCAAATAGAATGTGCATCATGTTCTTGAGTGCAATCAGACCAACAACATATTGGTGCATAGTGTCTGCGCTCATTGCAAGTCTGTGTTGGTGGCTATGTGCATCAACTGATCGAAGTACATGTCCAACTCCATTCAGACTTAGTTCTTTACTTTCTCCTCGGTGAGTGTGCCAACGAATGGGATCGCATGCATGTGCACAATGACATCCATGCTCCTGAACACTTGTGCATGTGAAGCCTGTAAGCTGGCGATGAGCTGTGGGAGTTCCTCATAGTTCCAGATCTAACTCTGGATGCATGACTTCAACTCCACTACCTTTGGCTTCATCATCTTTGGCAAGTGCAATGAGGCTCCCTTGTACCTCATTGTCCATATTTTCATGTGATCTAGAATAGTGTGTATGTCTGACAAGATGCGTGCTCTCCTAGCACAGTGCTGCTACCAACCATTAAGATGGAAAACTGACTTATGCACGGTTACAAACCTGAAGTACAGCTTTCGCATGACTGTCTCAAGAGACTATACTTCATTAAGTATCACTTTCTTCAACTCTTCTCTGGTGGATGTTGTAGATTTTTCTTCTCCCTGCTTAGTCGCTTGTTGCTCCTTAGCCATGCGCTCATTCTCAGCTATCAGGAATCCAACACTTGAGCTGGTGGCTTTAACATATGCCTTTGTAGCATTGGCCAATGTAGTTGGATGTCTACGCACATTGAACATGATCATTCGTTCTTCAAACTATGCAAGAGATACATGGACATCCGGAGTGGACACTCTGCGTGACTGCACAACTCTGTGTTGTGACTCAACAAAAGATATGTTGTGCACATTTGCTTCCGGATTGTCCTCAAGGATTTTAGTGTCTCCTTGATCACATGGGATTTTCTATCCCCCCGGATTTGGTGAAGCTGGTGGAGTGACCTCTTGACCCTTAGGCATGACGTCTATATCCTGATCTAGCTCTGGCTGAACCACATCTCTACCCATCTGTTCCAACATCTGTTCAATCTCTTGAGAAAAGTCCTGCTCTTGCGACTACTCACCTTGTTCGCCATTTTCCAGTTGTTCGGATGAATCAATAACCTGTATGGGTGCAGTTTCATCAATGTGTGCATTCTGCGCCTCCGATTTTTCTTGTTCCTGTTGCGCTTCCTTCTCTTTTCTGCGCAGCTCTTGTTATTCCCTTAGTTGTTCCTTTAACTCCTTTAACTCATTTTCTACCTCCTCTGGCTTCTGCTTCTCCCTCTGCCTTTGTGCAATCCTTATGTCACGTTGTTGCCTCTTTGCCTCAATATCCAAAGCTTCTCTTAATACAAGTGGATCTACTTAGAACTTGCAGCTTTTCTCCGCCTCTGCATTGTCGAAAACCTTCCTCTTGCCTTTGTCAAGTGCATGTTTGTAGCCCTCTGCTTCTATTGATGTTGTTGCTCTCTAAGATGTTGTTGCCTTCTACGCTGCTAACCACTCTACAACCATTCTAACCAGTTCATTGAGCCTTGAGAAGTTATAGTAGTATCTCCATGGGTCTTCCCTGGGCTAATGACACGCCTCGTGGATACAAGGATGATACGCTCTCATACAATGGTCTTCCACTAAGCGATGCGGGTCATATGGATTGAAACCTTTGGTGCCAATGGTGAACCTCTTCAATTCCTCCATCTCAGACTCAACATGCTTGAGATTCTGGATCTCATACAACACGATCTGCAAAGGAAGAGTGGGCCAAGGTGCCTTCTTCTTCTTCTGCAGTCTTGCTGACAACCCTGTCAAGATGTGGTATGCACCTTCTTGCATGGCCAACTTATCCATGGCAAATTTCAGTAAGACATGTGGAGCCTTCTCCGTGATGTACATCTGGATGAAGGTGCCAAGGGGTGAGGCATACCAATCTACTATGTTAACCAATGCCTCCATCGTTTCCTGTGACATGCAAGGCGGATCCTGCTCAAGGATCATCCTATATACCGAGGTGACAAAGTGGTATGGTAGTTGTATTATAACTCCATGGAAGCTGCACTTGGAGAAAAACCTGCAATAGGTGTGCATAGAGGTTTCTGAAGGTGTCCATGCCCAACCCAAGCCATGGAACTGTTGACGAGCACAAATTACCTCAAGTATGTAAGCGGACATGAAAAGCTTTGCTTGTTGATCCTTGGGTGGATGTTGGGCATCTGTTAGTTGTCCCTTCCATTGGAGAGCCAACATGTCAGACCAATTGAAAGGTCTTCCTTCATTCGCCAGTTGATCCAACATAATCACCCAACTCTGAGGGAAGGTTTTTGTACTCTCATGGTCGTATAAGCGGCATGGGAAGATGACCATGAGATGATAGGCCTTCCGCAATATACTTGTCTTGTAAACATGGTTGGTTGTTGTCCTAGGGGGCAGATTGCTACACACATTCAACAACTATGATGATGGGCATTACTATACATGAAACAAAGAGCAAATACTACAAAGACAGGAGGGGCAAGTTATCCAAATTAACACTGACAATTCGGGCGCATATAACATAGATAGTCCAGGTTCTGATCCAAATGAACCACTGTGTGAGAGAATAGGGAACATACACACATAGAGAAGTTCATATGTGATGAGATGCATTAATGGCCACACTTTGTGCTTCACAAAGACAAAGGTCACAAAACTAGTGCCCAAGGAAGGCCACGAGCCACACACAGTGGCTCTAATACCATGTTAGACATACATGGAGAAAACATGATATGAAAGATAAAACATGTATACCATTTATTATTCACAATAATTTACATTTATACATTTCCTTGTGACCCTTGGTATTCACATACCAAGTGGTTTCTTGGACTCCGATGACTGTTCACATTGCACACCAACCCTTATCAAATTAGGTGTCCAACAAGATTGATTTGCTAAGCATCTAGGAGTCTCTTCTCCAAATCCTTCTCCACACAAATTCTCACATAAAAGTACAAGTTTTGTTTTGGTTCTACCTGGTTAATGAGTCAACCCAACTTGGTCCTCGTATATCTAAGAAATTAGTCATACCAACAAATTGAAGGGAGGACATAAGGGTTGTTGTAGTCTTCTATTTTGGGTTGAAATCAAGAGACTTTGGGGATCGATACATTCTCTTTGATCCCATAAAATATGGTCCACAATGGAAAACAAAATCATGCTCTTCTTTATCAAAAAAATAAAACACAATAATCTCAACAAAATGCAAATGATAACACCTATCCTCGAGTCTTTGGATTTTAGTGCTTTGCTACCTAAGATTCTATTCTCTTGGACTAGGCTAAAGGCTTGTAAACTTTCCAACCAAAGTGTGTTAAGATAAAATAAGGGATTTTCCTCTTAGCTTCAGAGATAGAGGATTCAATTAAGGGATTTTCTTCTTAGCTTGTAAGCAATTTACATCTCCCATTATTCTTTTAGACAATAAATTTTAGTAGTCTTTAATTCCCTCTCACTCATGGATCCACAATGAAGGATACCCCACCGTTAGCACAAACCTGTACATAACTTTAGCAACTGCTAAAGAGAGGTTCCCATTCAACACTTTGTTCAAATAATGAGGACGAATGACAAATTCCTAATTGACACTTTGATCCAATAATGCTAAATGATAACAATAAAGAGAAATCATATCCACAAGAACTAAACACCTTTCATTTTCTATCTCTTTCACTTGAGTAAAAATATTTATATAAAATTTATAATTCATTACCTATATCAAAATATCTAAATGAAGTTTTTGCACACCCTGCAAATGCTCAAAACTTTTCTAATAGGCGTAGACTAAACTGATCCGTGCAGGCTTTGGCTGCAAGATGAGTGTCCGAGGGGAGGCCCTCTCCTACAAAAATGTAATAGCAGGAGAATCAAGTGCGCAAGGCACAAGAGCAGCGAGAAGCAACAACAAAAATGGAGGCATAAACGGTATGCCAGTACTGGGGGATCAATGGCTAGATAGATTCATAGGACAATGCATGCCGAGAGTCATTAAGAAGCCGAGGTTTGTAATACCAAACAACAAACTAGAGACATACATGAAATATATGAAGGACCATGTCCTAATCTACAAATTTATTGGTGCATGGCCGTCAGAGAAAGAAATGGTGAAACAGATACAGTATAAATGGAAATTGAAGGGGCACATAGAGTTGAAGTTGGGGGCAAGAGGGTTTTTTACATTGATCTTCACCAGCCTCGAAGACAAGGAACGAATATTTGAGAATGGCCCATATTTCTATTATAATGCGGGAGGCATTGGGAGGAATGGTACAATCCCAATCAAGAGAAGTTGATGGTTGCCCCAGTTTGGGTAAGATTGTTTGGTCTTGATCCGAATGCAACAACTTATAGATATAATCATAAATATAGAGATGCAAACACTTCATTTCATTAATATAAAAATATTGAACTATGCTTACAAACAGAATGGAAATAAGATAGCTCGGGTGATGTTAGCTTATCTCTGAGAAGAGATGTGGCAGCTACATGCCTCTGAATTGTGTTACAATGAGGCTCAAAGGCCTATTTATTATTGTAAAACATGAGAAAACCCTAAAAAACCAAAACCCTAACCCCAGGAGACGTAACACCAAGAGTTTGTGGGCCCCGTTGGGTTGGTTGGGCAGCCAACTTCCTGGGGTTGTAACTTTGTCATATTATCTCCATTTGACACGTACGATACCTTGTTGGAAAGGTCTCTTCGAGTATTATATGTTTCGCCACAAGCCCCTATGGCTATGGGCTTACCGCGAACCCCAAAGAACATTGTTTAGGGGATCAAAACTGCTCCAAAAGTTCAGGACCCGAAAAACTGCTAAAAATAGTAAATGCTGAAATGAACAAGGAAACAAATGAAACTAACTGGGGGGTCTAGGTGGAATAGGTGGGTGGCCACTAATATCCACCTGGATCATTCCTCCCCCTTTAGGAAGCAATGGTCCCCATTGTGTGTAGAGCCTCCATGAGGTGATGAAACTTTTGTTGCACCTGGTCCCTGGTGAACCACTTGCCCCGGTGAAGGAGTTGGCCTGCTTTGACAACTTGATATAGTTGTATCCTCTGTTGGCGATTGTTCTTGATCTGTGTGTCCATGATCTAATCAGTTGTGGCCTATTCCATGTAGTCTGGGTTGAGCTCTATTGGTGTGAGTTGTTCTGCAATGTCAGATGTGCCCAACAATGGTGGAAAGTATGGCCGAAGGCGGTCTACACTGAACACTAGGTGCATACTAAGGAGCGATGGGATGCTGAGCTCAAAGGCATTATTACCCGACGACCTTGGTGATGGTGTACGGTCCATATCAGAGCGGGCGAAGCTTGTGGTGGGATCCAACAAGGTGCTCCTTCTACAAATGGAGCCAAACTTTGTCACCTTCTTGGGACTTGTGCGGCACTCGATGTTGATCATTGCGCTACTTGTACTTAGCATTGGCTTTGTCCAATTTATCATGGACCTACTAGTGGATGTGTTGAATGCACTCAATGAAGTTGTTATCCCTTTCAACTTCTGATTGAACGTGAGCCGAATTTACCTGAGTGGCCACAAATGGTATGGCCACATCAATGGGGCATAATAGTTGAAATCCCAACCCTACCTAAAAGGGGATGTGGCCTATTGAGCTATGGAGAGATTTGTGGTAGTTGTGTTGGACATAGGGGAGACTTTCATCCCATGTGCGTGTATGCTTAGAGTTGTACATGAGTAGAATGTGTACGATCATCCTATTGACAACCTTTGTTTGGCCATCAGTTTGGGGATGGAAAGTCATGGACTCAGTAAATTTTGTATCCAACATCGAGCAGAGACTTGACCAAAATGCACTCAGGAATCTTTTTTCATGATCTGAGACAATGGACAGTGGGATCCCAAAGTGTACCCACACTCACTCAATGAAAAGCTTAGCAGTGGTCTTTACTGTGATACTCTTCTTACAGGCCACCATGATGGCCATCTTAAAGAATTTGTCGATGACCACGAAAACGAAATAGTTTCCATCCTTAGTAGTAGGAAGGCTCGACATGTAATCCATGGAAACATATTCCCAATGCCGACTAGGAGTAGGTAGAGGAGTATAAAACCCTTTCTTCTTGATGGTTGGTTTGGCAATGACGCAGGTGATGCGGGATCTAATTTACTTCCCAACATCCTCACGAAGTTTCGGCCAATAAAAATACTTCTGCAATACTGCCACTGTTTTCTCTACTCTAAAATGTCCAATGGCCTGACTGTCGTTGATCCGGATTTAAACAGGAACGCAATAGATTATAGAGATAACCATAAATACAGAGATGCGATAACCATAAATAAAGAGATGCGGCGGAAATACTACTTCATTTCATTAATGGAAAATACCGAAATATGCTTACAACCCGAAATGGAAATAAACCAGCTAGGGCGATGGTAGCTTATCTCTGAGAAGAGATGTGCCGCTACATGCCTCTGAACTGTTCCGAACTTGTGATACAATGAGGCTCGAAGGCTTATTTATTATTGAGAAACAATGGAAAACCCTTCACATTCCAAAACCGACCCTTAGAAGATGAAACGCAAAATTGTGGGCCCCGTTTTGGGTAGATTGGTACATCAATTTCCCGGGGTCGTAACTTTGGCATACGATCTCCGTTTGACGCGTACAATAGCTCATTAGAAAGATCTATTCGAGCACTATCATTGTTGGAACGGGCAACACGATCCATTGGATGAACCCATGTTGCTCCTGGATTCCCAAAAAACGTCGTTTAGGGCCTCAAAACGGCTCCGGAAGTTCAGGACCCGAAAACTGCTAAAAATAGTAAGTTGTGCTACAATTAAGGAAACTAAAAATGCTGAAAGAGACAATGATGGGGGTTCAGATGGACTTGGTAGGTGGCCACCAATATCCACCTGGATCAGTCGTGCACCTCCCAAATCATCTTCGCATGCTCACTTTAAGGAACACAGATGTGTCCTAGGCGGCATAACAGTGCATCTTGAAGGTGAAATTTTGGAACTTTCTTCCCTTTCAGGAGTGTTTGGTATATGTTGCCAATTTCTGGATCACTCTTGTAAAGATCCATCCACCACGATGTCTCGTGCCCACAAGAGTCGAGCACAGTGATCAGCGCCATGACTGGTGGTCGGCTGAGGCAATCAACAACATTATTGGTGCTGCCCTTCTTATACTTAATGTTCAAATGGAACGGTTGCAGATAGGTGGACCATTTCTGATTGCGATTGTTCTGCAAATTCCCTTGTGTCTGTATGAACTATAGAGGTCGATGGTCTGTGTGGATGATCGTTTTCTTCCCCATAATGTAATGCTAACATTGATGGTAGGCCTACATAATGGAATACGTTTCTTTATCATAAGTGGGGTACTTTCAGACTGTGCCTGAAAGTGTCTCACTATGGTAAGCCACCAGATGCCCATGCTGAGTAAGAACCACACCAATAGAATAGTCGGAGGCATCTATCTCAATCTCAAATGGTTGTTGCAGGGATGGTAATGTGAGCACTAGTGTAGAACATAGACAATTATTCAACTTGGAGAATGCTTGTTGTTGGGCTTCCCACCAAAAAGACTTTGGTTTCACTTCACCCTTAGTGACTTCACTTAAATTCCAAGTGATATGAGAGAACCCCAACATGAACCTACGATAAAAATTGGCAAGATCCAAAAATCTATGGAGTTCTGTTATAGTGGTTGGGGTTGGAAAATCTTGAATGACTTTTATCTTGGACGGGTCCACATGTACATCTGGCTCATCAATGATGTACCCCAAATATTGAGCCTAGGTTAGGCCAAAGGTGCATTTCTCCAAGTTAGCACACAACTTGTGTTGTCGCAGGGTTTGAAGGACCTGTCGAATATGGTGGAGGTACTCTTCCTAACTCTGGCTAAAGATCAAGATGTCATCTAAATACACCACCACGAATGCATTGGTGAACAGTCACAAGATGTCATCCATCAGTCTCATGAAAGTTGCAGGGTCGTTCGTCAATCCGAATGACATGACCAACCATTCGAAAATACCCTCCTTGGATTTAAAGGCAGTCTTCCACACATCGGAGGGTTCAATAGGCACCTGGTGATAAACTAACTTCAAGTCAATCTTTCTGAAATATTTGGCCCTCTTGAGCTGGTCCAAAAGGTCTTCAATTTGCGATATTGGGTACCTATTCCAGACAGTGATCTTGTTTAGCGCCCAACAGTCAATACAGAGCCTCTAGGTCCCATCCTTCTTATGTACCAATACAATTGGGCTCCCACGGGGTGATGAGCTTGGCTTGATGTGCCCTTTCTGCAATAGTTCATGAATCTGCCTCTTAATCTCATCGTTCTCCAAAACAGAGGATCGATAGATTGGTCCATTGGTCAGCGACGCACTCTGCGTCAGATCGATGGGGTGCTTGACTTAACAGTGCAGAGGTACCCCTGTGGGTGAGGTGAAAATATCCCTGTACTCATCCACGATCTTGTCCATCTGTTGCTACTGTGTAGAGGAGCCCTACCTGGAAGCCGTGGTCATAACCTTCTTCTTGCCCTGGGGCGAATCACAACGGAAAAAAATTCATGGTCTGGGAAATGATCTTACTGCATTGTTTTGCCATGATTAAAGAGATGGTGGTAGGTGGGGATACCTCCGGTATCATGTACAACTTATTATCCAAAGTAATAATCACAGAGTGAGGTCTAGATTCATATACAACATGTTGCTTTCACAAGTATGGTTGTCCTAACAGTACATCACAAACTTCAAGAGGAGAAACATCACACAATACCTCATCCGTGAAGGGCTTGATGTTGTAGGGAAGGCAACACTGTTAGCGGGCGCGAAGATCTCATCCTTGGTGCAACCACTCGATGGTGTATGGTGTGGATGTGTTGTAGTCTTAGGCCCAGCCGCTTCATGACCTTTGTTAAAATGAGGTTATTTTGTCTCATGCTATTGATAATGAACTGTAGCAGAGAACCCTTGACCCACATCTGTGAGTGGAAGAGGCGTTCCCCCTCCTCTAGATATTCAAGATCAATCTTCTAGATCTTGTTGGTGGCCACGGTGGCATTGGGCTCTGCATCAGTGATTTGCTTCCCTTTGTTAGTTCCCTTATCAACTTTTGATTTAGAGTTGTAACTTGTGTCTGATTCAGAAACCTTCAACTCGACCACCAGTGACTGCTTGGCCCGACACTCACTTGTATTGTGAGTGGAGCTCTCCTGGAAGTCACACCACTTTCCCTTGTCCTTCTTTGTCCTCGTGGCATTGTTCTTTGCTTGCAGCTTCGATGGGTTGTCCTGGGTAGCTCGTCTTTTCTGGGTCCTTTGTTTTGTGGTTTGAGGGTGCCCGTTCCTTGCTTTGGATTCACAGACCCAAAGTCCTGCTTCTTTTGTTTAAACTTCTGCTCAATCTTGACAGCATACCGATACGTCGTGTCAAGCGAGGAAATGTCCAGGAACTCCATCTCATCCTGTATGTACTTGTGTAGACAGTCGTGGTACTTGAGCACCAAATTCCTCATAGTATCCTTGATACCTAGATTCGTGCAAAGGGTATGGAAAATATTTGTGAACTCTGGCACATCTTGTTCCCTTCGTTGTAGTAACATGTTCCACTTTATGTATGTATCTTCATAGCTCCTGATAGGGTAATATTGTTGCTTGATGACGTCTTAGAAAGAACCCCAAGTGGGTGTGACCGAAAACAACGAGGGTTCACTCTTGTCCTTTTGTTCACAGTTCGTTTCCTACCAATCCTTGACGTGTGGGGTGGCTTTGAGAAGTGCAAAAGTAATATTTTCCCGATTTGAAAAGTCATGAACTGAAAAAACATCCTTCCAACAAATCCAACCATTTATCTATGGCATCTACATCTATCAGGCCTTCGAATATGGGAATATCTAATTTAACTTGTAACTTAAAAGGAGTGGCTACTGGATGAAGATGCATCGCTCGTGGGTAGCCGTCGAAGGATTTGCGCAAAATTATCCATCATTGCATCCCTTTGTCGCTCGAGGGCTTCCTCAAGAAACATTTTGAAAGGATCTCCTACACCCTCGTCTTTATTTTCTTCCACCATGGGAGGTCGTCAGGTTTTGCAAGACTGATCTTGCAATGGTTCAACTAGATCGAGCCCTAATTCCTTATACCTTGACCTCATTAGGGACATGCAAAGAAAAAATAGAGAAAGAGCAAACCACTCTGATACCACTGATCTGAACTTAAACATGAACACAATAACTTACATATATAATCATAAATACGAAGATGTATCAGAAAAAACACTTCATTTCATTGATAGAAAAATATTGAATTGTGCTTACAAACAGAATGGAAATAAGATAGCTCGGGCGATGTTAACTTATCTCTGAGAAGAGATGTGGTGGCTACATTCCTCTAGACTGTGTTACAATTAGGATCAAGGGCCTATTTATTATTGGAAAACATGAGAAAAACCTAAACAACCAAAACCCTAACCCCAAGAGGTGTAACACCAAGAGTTTGTGGGCCCCGTTGGGGTTGGTTGGGTAGCCAACTTCCCACGGTCGTAACTTGGTCATATTATCTCCATTGGTGCATATGATACCTTGTTGGAAAGGTCTCTCCGATTACTACAGGTTTTGTTGCAGGGCCTTGCTTGTGGCTATGGGCCTATTGCGGACCCCAACAAATGTTGTTTAGGGAGTCAAATTTCTCCAAAAGTTCAAGACCTTAAAAACTGCTAAAAATAATAATGATGAAATGAACAAGGAAACAAATGAAATTGACTGGGGGTCTAGGTGGAATAGGAGGGTGGCCACCAATATCCACCTGGATCAGGTCTGCCGGTGGACTTCTGGGATCCAAAAATATTGGAAGGAATAGGAAACTCAATAGGGAGCTTTGTGAAAGTGGCAGATACCACCAGAAGAGGAAGATATAATTCTTATGCACCAATCTACATTTACATGAGTATAAAGGAACCTTTGCCAAAATATATAGAGTTGGAGTATTAGGATGAAGTATGGCAACAAATCCTAGACTACAAACATATTCCCTTCCAGCGCAGGAGATGTCACGAGTACAGACATCTGTACAAAGCATGCCCCCTCAACCAGAGTGAGTCTGTGGAATCACCAGAGGCTCAAGGTAAGGGTAAAGCAAACGAGGATAAGGAAGGGTTTCAAGAGGTCCCAAAGAAGAAACACAATGCGAAAACCCCAGTTACCTTGACCCAATAACATTCAAAGAAAGGATTGAACTAGGGTAACCACTTTGAGTCATTGATTGAGGAAGAAGAGGAGAATGCTAAGGGAGATAAGATAATCCCCAAAAACAAGTAAAAGGCGAACAAAAACCAAAAAGGAAAGTGAAAGAGGAACCTCAAGAGAAAGAAGCCTCAATGATATAGGAGGAGCAAGCTAACATGGACATAAATGGAATGAAAGAGGACCTTGGCGAGGAGGAATAGGTGATGAGAAGGTTACTGAATGAATGGAAGCATTTATATGAGAGGTTTATCCTTGAAGACCAAAAATAATTATATTGGGAAACCTTCCAAACTTTTAAAGCCAAACAAGGTCTGTTAAGCTTTTAAAGGAGATGAGTAAACTGGATTTTAGCTATGATGTCAACCTCGGTGTGTTCCATAATGTTCAATGGCTCCCCATCCATAACTTTTAATTGTATCCGGGTCCTCCGGTAAGGAGACCCTATCTCCCCTTTCCTCTTCATCCTCACCACTAAGGAACTGGCAGATTCTTGAAAGCTGAGGCCCGATCTTCTCATCTGAAAGGCATTCGAACCTGGGGTCTTGATCTACCCATCACCCACCAACAATTTATAGATGACATTAAGCTTTTGTGCCAGGGCTCTTTGAGGGAAGTTAAGAAAATCAAGGAAATTTTACAATTCATGATGGCTTCAGGTATGCTGATTAACAATGAGAAATCAAACATCTTCTTTTTCAACACCCTTAGAGACACTCAAGTTTTCCTGGCTCGCATAATTGGTTTTTGTATAGGAACCATGCCTATGAAGTACCTTGGGATGCCTCTTTCTTTTAATTCTCTCAAAACCTCCTACTAGCAATACCTCCTAGCAAAAATCCAAGCGAAGTTGAGTGGGTGGGTGTTTCAAGTGCTTAACTTAGCACGCAGAACTGTGCTGATCAAAGCAGTCCTCCAATCGATTCCGATATATCAACTCTTAGGTATGGCGGCCCCCAAAACTTCCTACTCAGCCATGGTGGATATATGTAGGAAATTTTTATGGAAAGGGACTCAAAGCGCAAGAAAGTGGGAATTGGTCTCATGGAGTACGTTAACCCTCCCAAAGGAGAATGGAGGTTTAAACCTCAGAGGTCTGTACATTATAAACCAAGTTATGGGAGCCAAATTGTGGTGGAGATGGATAAAAGGGGAACTAACTTATGGAAAAAAATTGGACTTAGAAGTATAACATGCCAAGCCATCCTGAAGATATCCTCAGATACAGGGATCCTCCATAAGGATCAACTATTTGGAATTTGGTAGCAAAGAATAGGGACCTAATAAAACAACACTTCTTCTAGGAAATAAGAAATGGGTGCACAACACTAGTTTGGCAGGACTCATGGCAACAAACATAAAAACTTTTCGGTCGACAGGACCTTGGAAAGATTCTCATATACAATACGAGCAGGAACTATCATACGGTAGACCAATTGTGGAAAAATGAACCCCAAAATGAAGGATGGAAGAAATGGAAGGATATGGGAGATTGGCAAAAATCACCACCCTCATAACAACAGAAAGTTATGCAACGAGAACTCCAATCACGAAAGATAACCTAGCAAGAGGGGGAGGACATTTTGAGATGGGGATACACGACCAAAGGCACCTTCAACATCAAGGAGGCTTATAAACTCAGAGGAGAGGAGCAACAAAATCACCAATGCCCCCTATGGAAGAAAATTTGGATGAGTAAACATTGGTTGAAGATAATCCAGTTTCTATGGTTGGTTGGCCATAGAAGAATCCTAACTTGGGATCAACTCCAAAAAAGAGGCCAACAAGGTCCTTCCTTGTGTGTCCTATGTGGACTACACACTGAAACCTTATAACATCTATTGAATTCATGCCCCTTTGCTAACCAAAAGTGGAATCAACTCAGGCATGTTTCCAGACACCTTGACAAAGATCCTTGGAGTACTAAAGAAACCATAATCCAATGGTGCACAGGGATATTCTCAAGTTTAGTGGTTAACCGAGCTTGTAACTTAGCCTTGGGTTTCTTAATTTGGGTCCTATAGAAAGAAAGAAATAACACATTTTTCAAAGATATACAAAATGCTCACGAGACAATATGGGAAGGGATCACCCAGAACATAAGATAGACTATTCTATCAGAACGATAACATCTGGATCACTGGAAAGTAGGTCCATCTGAAGCTAGTATTATGGAACAGTTGAATATAGCACCAAGTATGATAGCCCCAAACTCATGGAAGGTATTGCAATCCTCTACATCATTAACAATATTTTTTACAAGGTCTCCACATGGTTTTATCAAACTAAGCTTCAACGGGACTTCAAAATGGAACTCGAGAAATGTGGGGTTTGGAGGATTATTTAGGGATCACAAAGCAAGGACCCAACTCATCTATGCCATAGACTGTGGGTATGTAAGAAAAAACGAGGATGAGTTCACGACGGTCAAACAAGGCTTGCTTCTTGCTCAGAAAGCGAGCTATAAAAGATTGGTGATTGAAGGAGATTCACGATTGGTCGTGGATACAGTTAAAAATCTAAGCCAAGGCTCTCATTCGGAGAAACTGAGTCACAACTGGCACATAGCCCATTTGGTGTAGGAGGTAGGAGAAATCCTGCCAATGTTCGACTATATAATCACCTCGCATGTCAGACGGGAAGAGGACAGAGCAAATGACTTCCTAGCAAACTAGGGATGTGGGCGCCCAGGCAAGACAATAGAGATGGCCTAGCCACCCAATTCGATGGAGGAAAAACTGACTCAACTCCAAGGCATCTTAGAGAAGGATAACAAAGATAATCAACAACAAGAGGAGAGAACAGGGACCACCACCCCGCTCAGGGTGCGAGCCAGCTTTGATGGGTTGTATGGGGCCATGAAGGCAAGTAAGGCCACCGCCACCTTCTGCCACCGCCACCTTCTGCATGCATGCAACACTTGGAAAGGTGGCGGCGAGCATGCATGAGTTAATGCATGCGAGTGGGAAGGAGTTAAGGCAGGGTGGAACAAGAAGAGTTTCATTTCAACAGTGGAGGAGCAATGCACGAAAGAGGAGGGTGTTGAGGTGGTGGCATAATGTTTGTATGCTCACAACCCTAGGGATTCCTTACTACCGAGGGACGACGTTTGCTACAATAGGGAGCGCTCTCTGGTATGTATTCCTTGTGTTCCTTGCAAATCAAAGTACAATGGAAACGAATAGACCGACCCTTATTAAGCTTCTAGTGTTGGGTTGGTGGGGGGGGGGGGTAATGCATTTGAGAAAATTCATAGGCAAAGGCCTCGTTGGCACTTGCGAGGACCAGTTACAATTGTAATTTTTGTCCCAGTGTCTGTGAAGTTTGGTATATGCCTGTCGCGGATGGGGCATGCTAGGTAGAAGGAAAGAAAGGGAGGGTAAATGAAAAGGGGACTCCAAAGGGTTTGGCTAAGTGGATTGAGGGAGAGAACTATAGAATAGAACTGAGCCCCTAGCGTCAGAGTCCCCAGGTTGGGTTCCTGGTTGTGAGGGAAAACCAATACAGAGACAGGGAGAACCAATATAGAGACAGGGAGAGGCTTTGGGACCTTGAGGCACAAATTCAACTGACCCTGCCCAACCCTAGTCCATATCCCTGGGCCAAAGCCCTCGGTAAAGAATTGATTTGTACATTAAAGGGGAGGGAGGCTAGGACCTGAGAAAAACTTGTAACCCGCTTCCACCATAGCAATAACACATGGGCAATTCATATGAATTTTGTTGAAAATTGGAATTTAATGATGGAAGATATGGTGTATGGGAGGAAATACCCATACCGTTTGGTTCAGTTCTACATGAGGTAGGGGAAGGCTAATTATCATGAGTACTTAAGCATCCTGTGGTGGCTTTCAAACTATGAAAAACAATGGAAGGATGATCTTACTTGGTTGGTATCCTGTGATTGTGTTGCAGGTCGGCTGGAGGGACGAGACCACTGGTTGCGTCGAGTTCCTGTCCCGCAGGCCAAAATAAGAGTAGAGTGGAAAGTTCGGGGAGGATAGGAGAAGTTGGCAGTCCGAGAAAGCAGTATGGCATGAACAAAGGGGGCAAGAGACAATGGAGTTTGGAACAGAGGCTATGGAAGGCATAGGAAGAGCACCCAGGCTCAGGGCAGCCGACCTAGTTCTTCCAGCGGGGTGACATGGGGGGCTATGGGTATCAGGAAGTAACGAGCATCATTGAGGAGGTCGCTCAAACATACCATGCCAACAACTTGAACCTGGTAAAAAAAAATAATTATAGTTTGGGAGGAGGAAAGTCACTAGGCTGAGGAAGAATTCGAGATGGACCTAGACAAGTGGTAGGAGGTTGCACCAGAACTTGGATACACGAGGGGGAGAGTAACCTAGTAGCAACATATAATTCGTCTATTTTGGATGATGAAAAGTATATTGGCAAAGGCCATTGAACGATCTCCTCCTCATCAACATGCACAGGCCCATTCAGAGCAGCGTGAAGGCCCTTGGGGAAACTTGTAGAAGTCGGAGCTCATGAGGGTATTGGAAAAGATTCAGTTTCAACTACAATGATAGAGCAGAAGACCGAACCAGACCGAACGACACATATTGTGCATTCTACACTCAGAGCTTCCGGGTTCCAACGTGTAGGACCTCGCTCCAGTTGACTCGGATGATAAGGATCAATGACAACCTACCCCAGTTCTCTTTTTTGAATGTTTTTAAATAGATATAGACTTATTTACAGTTATGTTTATAGTGATCTAATGCATAAGAAGTACAAAAACTCTCATGTGTATATGGCATGACTAGACAAACTTATAATTTTGTGTTTATAAATGATTTATTTTGCAAATAAGTGACCAACATACCTGATTTTCCACTCGACAAATTAAAACCACCTAACTCATAAATATATAAATGTAACTTACTATATTTCTAAAAATTAATATAAAAAACCACCCAACTTACAAATCTATATATATATAAATAAATTATTTATTTAATTTACATATTTTATATATAATAAATAAATAATCTACTCTCTCATATGTTTCTCATCCTTTGCTTGATCTAAGATACTTTTCTCAACCCTTTATGTTTTTCATAACAAAAGTCCTTTAACCATCTTTCGAATGTAAACACAAAATTTGAAAATGATAAAATCTAAATACTTTTTAATGATATAAGTTTGGGGTCAATTTTTTATTTTATTTTATTTTATGGAATATATACTTTAAAGTCATTTTTTTGGAATGAAATATATATTTTAGATAAATTAGTTCATTATAACTTTGGTAACATAAATAAATACTTTTCTTTTTCATTTGTTTTTCATCATTTTCTTGGTATAAGATACTTTTATCAAAGTTTTATGTTTTGAATAATAAAAGTTCTTTAATCATCTTTGGAGTGTAACAAAGAATAAACACATAACTTCAAAATAATAAACCTATATACTTTTTAATGAGTCATGTTACTTAAAAATGATTCATATGTTAATTAAAAATGGTTCATGTTAATTAAAAATATAAATTTGCCAATTTTTTATATGTTAGTTAGTTTTTGTAGTTTTTAAAAAGATATTATAATATTTATTAAAGTTAAAAAAAAAAAAAAACTATTAAATAGAATGTTTTGAAAATAATAATTGAAATTTGAATTTATATTTTTTTATATGTTATGAAGTATCATAATAATATATACATTAAATTTCAATATTTAAAAAAGATTGTATACACATCATATCTCAATATTTATGAAAATTTCATTATTTATATAAAAAAATAGGAAAAAAAATTACATGCAACCAAGTGTCGTAATAGTACACATATCAAATCTCAATATTTATGAAAAAAGTACACACATCAAATTTCAATATTGGAGTCACCTACAGAGGCAGAGGAATTGCCTGGAAAGCTAAAAGTGGCCGGAAAGCGAGCAAAAAAATTTCAAAAAATCTTGTAGAGACACGATTTGAATCATGTTTTTGACAAGTTACCGTTGCTTGACACAAGATCTTAGGCCTTTCAAACGGTCGATAAATGATTCTGTCTTCCTGAAAGAATCAACAGATGAGTATAATAGAGAAATTCTGGTTTGGTACAGATTGGGTTCTTTTGGTCCCCCTAAAGGCTCAACCATCTAGTGTAGTCTTCATAAGATTGAAGGCTTTTTCTTAAGAATCTGGCATGGAATCTACATTAAGGCAAAAATATCTTAATTGGAGTAGATCAATTCGTGGGTGAGAGTCCGGGTTAAAGGTATTTTTTATTGGGATCAGGCAATTGAAAAGTGGGTGGGTTCAATTCCCATTTGGAAATTGGCAGAATTGATTGGACTCTATGGTTCTCTGTCTGCTCAATGGAACAAGATAGCATCATATATGCATCATAGGGGTTTCTTCAAAACTATGGAGGATGATTGTCTTATATGGAACGATCCAAAGGGGAGATTAGCTGTATGTGTCAAAGATGCATACCTTATGCTACAGATGGAATCCTCTGTTCAGCCAGATAATATTTTCCCTTCTGTTTTTTGGAAAGCACATTGCCCTACAAAACTGATTATATTTTCTTGGTTGGTCTTTAATAATAAGAATTTAACGTGGGACAATTTACAAAATGAAATTGGCAAGGGCCAGCTATTTGTCAATTATGCAAAGCTAATGAGGAAACAAACTATCATTTTTTTTTTGACCTGTCCAGTTGCTATTGAGATTTGGGAAACAATGGTTGATCTTTTTGGTTTGAATAGGATAACATTCTCTTCTATAAGAGAGGCATTTCTGTGGTGTAGTAATCTGAGATAAGATGGAAGGTCTATTCCCATGGTCACAATTTGGTGCATCTGGAAAAACAGGAATCAAGCCTTATTTCATAATAGCAAAGTGATTATTGCTCTTATTATAGACTTTGTTTTAGCTCTTCTTCCTTCTTGTAAGAACCCACAGAACCTACCTTCTTCAAAGAAACAACTTCATCGCAGTTTAGACCTGGACGTTCTTCCCCGTGCATATTTTGATGGAGCTGCAGTGAACGGTTTTTGTGCCTGTGTAATATACATCATTCAATGTGTGGACCAGTCTATCAAAATCTTTTGGAATGGTGGCAAGGGATCGAACAACAAGGCGGAAGTTATGGCATTAGTTGGCCTCCTTTACTTTTGTGACTTCCTTGGCATACCTGGCCTGCATATTTTTGGTGATTCTAAACTGATTATTGATCATGTGAAATTAGTTCATCACATTCAAAACATCAATCTTTTGGGGTGGTTGCATAGAATATCATATATTTGGCATGCTCACTAGGATTACTCCATTCAACATATTCAAAGAGCTTACAACTTAGATGTCGATTCTCTATCAAAAGCAAGTCTCTTCTCTACAGAACAATCATGGCAGGTACAAATCTCTGTGGGAGAAATTCAGCATGAAATTGTGGAGTTTAGTCTCCCTGGTATAAGCTAACAATTTCTTTTTTCTTCTCCAAATTCAGGTAAGTTTTAAATGCGCCATTTTAGTCCTATTAATATGACACTCTACATTAGGTACGTAGATAATCCTGTAAATATTTGGTTTTTCCATCCTACTATCATCTTCTATGTATATGAGGGTTTTTGTGGACATCTTCAAATATAAGTTATGTTTTGAGTTAGTACTTGGTATTTTTCTATCTCATTGGGGGCAAAAGATCTCATTGTCTTCCACATGGATAGTAGTCTTAACATCAGTTTCTATTTGACATATGGTCTCCCATATACTATCTGCCGATGATGTATTTTTTATCTACCCCATGATGTATATCTTCCATATATTATCTGCCTAAGATGTATATCTCCCATACACTATTTGCCCCATGATGTATATTCTCATCTTATATGAATATAATGTAGCTTTTTTTTCTTACTGAAAAAAAGGCCTTGAAATATCAAGTTGTCAGATAATGCAAAGTAAGAAATTATAGGCATTTGTAGATGCATTAGTTATTTAAGAATATAGACAACTAACAAAAGCCAAATGATGCCATTTGTTGTGTAATTTTTTGTTATAAATAATTTAAATGCAATATTTTTTTTTTAACTAAACACTTAATCACAAATCATAAATAAGACTTACAATAAGAATTTATAATTCTAAAACTTGACTACAATTATAACTTATAATTTGCAATGCTTAACCATTCAAGTTAACTCAATTTCTCATATATCTATATTATATATAGCTTATTTTAAAAGAAATTTATTAACCATTCATTTTCATTTTGAAAATGATATATAAAATAAACTTAAAATTAAAAAATATAATATAATATTAAAAAATAATTCATAAATAAATAAATAAAATTAGTTATATTCATTTTAATTTCAGATGTACTAACCTTAGAGAATGATCAAATCTCTTTCATTCTAAAAGGGTTTTTGCACTTCAATCGATTTTATCCTTCTATACTTGGTAGATGCAATATTAAGATTGGTTTAATTATTAATTATAATAATAATAATTTAATTTTTATTTTTATGTAATTTGACAGAGTCAAAATGTTTAACAAGGTCAATTAACAAGACAAGACACAACATTACAACATCTCTTCTATACTAGAATGGAGAACATCTCTTAACACAATTATCATTTTGATTATTTGAAGATATTTTCAAAAGAAATCACATTGGTAGAATTAGGGTTTCGAACCAACCAATGCAACTAGAGTAATTGGGTCGAAACACGTCGGCCTAATTCTACCAATGTGATTTCTTCCAAAAATATTTTCAAATAAACAATTATCAATTTATTGAAAATTGAATTCATAAAAAACAATTCAATTAACAAAAAAAATATTATAAAATATAATAAAAAATATTATAAAATATAATAAAAATATGAATTCAAACCTTAAAAAAGATAATAATAAAAAATTATAGAGACACATCATAAATATATAAAAAAAAAAAAATACCATCTTCCACTTCCAACCCACTTAAATTATATTTAATTAACAAATCCCAAATAAAATTTACATAAAAATAAATAAAATTTTAAAACATAACCACTATAAGGAGGATAAAACCTCGATGACAAATAATAGAATCCACAACCCCTTTATCTTTTTTCTATTTTAATTAAATTCTATCTTTTTTTCTATTTTAATTAAATTCTAGAAACCTCTCTCACATATCTAACGTACTTGTATTCTTTTCCACACCCTAAAACAAACCTTTCACTGCCGGTTGTTTCTCGCTGGCCCCGGTCGGCGGGAGACTTTTAAGGTGGTATGACCTTTCGAGCCGGTAAAGCTTGCCAACTAACATAATAGTCGGCTTAAAAGTTAACCGGGGTTAGGTCCCTAGTTAGGTATTTGGCGATCACCCTAGAATATCTCGGCGTTCCATATTCCTTTATTTGCCCTTGCAGTGTCGTGTGAAACTTACAAAGATTGTGCCTCCATAAATAAAAGGCCTGGGGTTTTAATCTCTTCGATTGCTTCGTAGCGTGAGATTCAGGGTTTGTAAGCTTAGGGCTTCTGTTCCAAAGGGTTGGATGCGCTGATCAATCGCTGCTGTGCGGGACTTTTTCCGAAGAAAGTATGTAGGTTTTTTGTGCAAATTATTCTGATTTTTTTCTTTTCTTCTCTTCAAAACAAGGGCAAACCTGGTAAATGCGTTTTATCTTACTATCGCTGCTTTGTTTTTGTGTGTTTTGGCATATGTTTGTTTTTATTATTTTGGAGTTTTGAAGCATATTAATTATATGCGTAATATCCATATCTGCTGTGTGCGTGTTAGAATTTTTAGGATGTCTAACTATTGATTATGTAAAACTTAGGGTTTGGTTCTACTTGCGTTGTGATTTTATATCCTTCCAATGGTAACGGTTTTTTGGTGGATTTCTCTTTTGTCTTCTCTATTGTTATTATTTATTTGGCTTTGAATTGAGATATTTCTTGAAGTTGCAGCTGTTTTGAGGTTGCGTGATTTTGGTGAATGCAATTTCTGTAATCACCAGAATCCAGTCATCGGTATTGTAGTGAATGCAATTTATGTAATCGCTACATTTCTAGAACTTGTGGTTGTTTTGAGTTTGCGGGTTTCAGGTTGTGGGATTCTGGTGAATGTAGTATTGTTTATTTGATATGAAGCTATATTTTTGAATTTTGCAGCTATCAGGTACATTATACTCTTAGTCCTTGGATTGATTTTTTTTTTAGGGTTTGATATTAATTATTTTCTAAATTTATTTTTTCCCCTCTCTAACCAAAGCAGGCGTTCAGGCGTTTGATGAATTGCTTTGTTATTGTCACCCTTGTTATTGTTATTTTTTTGGCATTATTTCTTAATTTATTCTCCTAGTCCTTGGATTGAAGTTTCTTCAGGGTTTGATATTAATTATCATCTGAATTGACAACTATGTTTGTTTTTCCGCTCGATGAAACCAAAGCAGGTGTTCAGGTCTTTGATGAATTGCTTTGATGCTGTCACCCTTGTTATTGTTGCTTTTTTGGCTTAATTTTCGAAGTTATACTTTGTACTTGGATTGAAGTTTTTCCAGGGTTTGATATTTACTTATTTCCTAAAATACTTGGACTTTATTGACAAATATGTTAGTCTCTGCCCTCCTTGCAACCAAAGCAGGCATTTGATGAATTACCTTGATATTCTCGCCCTTGTTATTGTTACTTTTTTGGCTTTATTTTTGGCTTTAGTTTCTTTATGAGTCTGTAATTATAATCGTAGGCATGTTATGTGGTTCAGCTGTCTGTTGCTGCTAATGTAAGTATTCTTGGGGTCTTTTTGGGTTACGCTATTGTAAGTATTTCCTTGGTGACTTTTGGGTTATGTTACTTGCTTAATAAAAGTTACTCTTCTTTTACTATCTCATGTCATTTTGTTTCCTATATTTTGACAATTTCAGTTATCTTTCTTTTAGATTTAATTTGTGTCTGTACATTTCACTCAGCGTTTTAACATTGCAATATGTCAAGCCATTGGTTTATAGTGTTGGTTAATTTGGATACCTGTTTTGGACACAATCACTAGCCATTCGATGCAGTTATTTGGTCCCTTGGGTATGCGCTCAGAACTCATCATAAGATGATGATAGCATTAATAATATTCTGATTCATTCTCACACGTATTCAATGCATTACATGATTATGGTCCGTTAACCTAGTTATAATTCGAGTCCTTGTCTCACTCGAAGTATATTGTTTTCACTCTTAGGACTAGTTGAATTTGATTAATATTCAAGAAGGTTTACAGAGAACCAACATTGCAATTATGGTTCCTGTTTTTGGTTTATTTAATCTGTTATCCATTAGCTTATGGAGGTTTTGGGTTATTCTTATATTAATGGAGGTTTTGGGTTATTCTTATATTAATGGAGGTTTTGGGTTATTCTTATATTAAGAATGCTCTGTTGATCTATTTCCTCTTATTCTTAAAACTGCAAAATGAGAATTAAACAGTTAATGCAATGAAGTTATTGTAGAATTGAGGCTTTTGTGATCCATCATAGTTATAAGAAGAGCTTCGTCTCAAATCACATGAAAAAGAGACAAGTCTTTTTCATGTAATGAAAAAGACAAAAGTCTTTTTCATGTGATTTATGCCGAAGCTCTTCTTATAGCAATGAAGTTATTGAAAGATTAGACAATATATACAATTTCTTATGTTAATTCTCTTCATATCGTGTACTATGGAGAGTTTGACATAGTTCTGCTTGTATGGCATTGTTAAGGATGCTAATGTTGACATGAAAATCCCTGTTATTCTTAAAATTGTGAGGCGTAGGGAAAATTGGCATTAATTTATATAGAAATTAGAATGATATGTCGATTTCAAAGATTCTTTTTATTCCTGAAACTGTATGGTGGGAATCAATCAGTTAAGGGAATGATGTGATTGAAAGATGAGACAAAATATAGGATGCCCTACTTTAACACTCTTCATCATACTCACTACAGAAATAAATGGGCACATTTCTTTCTGTATGGTATAGTTAAAGGATGCCCTGTTGATCTGAACAGATCCTGCTATTCCTATAAATGTAAGGTGGGAATGGGAGGATTAGGGAAATGAAATTATTGAACGATCAGGCAAAATATCAAATATTGTCAATTTTGATAATGTTGAAATGAATGATTGCCTGCTATAATGCAGATTGTCCAGATTTTTTGACTCTATGTTGAAACTTGTTACATTGATTGCTCTCTCTGCATCGCAGGCATCTCTGAGTTCTGCATCTTTTGCAAAATTCTGAATTGTCTAGATTTTTTCTAACTGTCTAAATTTGTCACATATCGTTTATCTTCATCCAACTTGCATTCATCATCGCCCACATGTGAAATCCATAAACAAATTCTTATGTCATTGTCTGTGATCCCTTTTGTTGTATTTTAATGTTATGACTTTTTACATTATCATTTGTGATTTATATGGAATTGTACTGTCAGGTTTTTATAATTCATGGCTAATCTTTTTTATCCCTTATATGGTCCAGATTTGAAAGGTGAGTCCTATCGGTTGTCAATCGCATTCAAAGTGGAGGGTGTACAGGTTGAATATTCTTTTATGTCTGAAGCCGTTTGTTCATATTTGGGGCTGATTGGGCTGCTTGGTGAATACTGTCCTACATCAAAGAAAAAGAATAAACAGCTTTGTCTTTGTAGCAAAAAATTTTGGCTGTATGCAGCCAAAGCCAAGTCAGAAGTCGAGGTTGATTTGGGTTTGCAGTTGGATGCACCCATTTTTCCACGTGCAAGGTGGAGTGTTAAAACATCGTAGAGAGTCCCTTTTCCCTGCAGGCATTTGGTGGCCTTTTACATACTCTAGTATCTAACTCTTGATAGAAACGGTTCTTCAAAATCCAAATTCACTCTTGCATTCCACTTAATCACTGATTAGAAAATATGGCTCTTCTAAATATTGGCGAGGGCAACAAAGATGATGCCTTTTACAGGTATAAGATGCCTAAGCTGATTACAAAAATTGAGGGACGAGGTAATGGCATAAAGACAAATCTTGTCAACATGGTAGATGTGGCTAAAGCTCTTGCCAGACCCCCTTCATATACAACAAAGTATTTCGGCTGTGAACTGGGTGCACAATCAAAGTTCGATGAAAAATCTGGGACTGCTCTTGTCAATGGTGCTCATGATAGTTCTAAACTTGTAGCTTTGTTGGAGATTTTTATCAAAAAGTATGTGCAGTGCTATGGATGTGGCAATCCCGAGACAGAGATCCTTATTTCAAAAACACAAATGATTTCACTGAAGTGTGCTGCATGTGGATATGTTTCGGATGTTGATATGAGGGACAAGCTTACTACGTTTATTTTGAAGAATCCGCCAGAGCAAAAGAAGGGAGGCAAAGATAAGAAGGCCATGAGAAGAGCAGAAAAGGAACGTTTGAAAGCAGGAGAGGCTATTGATGAAGAAGCTAAAAAATCCAAGAAAGAATCCAAGAAAAAGGGCCACGAGGTTGCAACCAAGGTTGTTGCTAAGAAGAAAACTAGTTCTGACGAAGACCGTTCTCCTCCCGGAAGCCATGTTGATGAAAACGAGGAGCTGGACGAGAATGATGATGTGCAATGGGCTACTGATACTTCTATTGAAGCCGCACAGCAGCGTATCAGAGAGCAGTTGACAGCTGCTACAAGTGAAATGGTCATGTTGGATAGCCAGGAAGAACAAAAGTCTAAATCATCAAAGAAGCCTTCAGGCAAGAATGAAAAGGTTGAGCTTGATAGGAAATCTCAAGCTGAAAACGGTGATGGGGTGTCTGAGAAACCCGTCAAGAATGAAAAGGTTGAGCTTGATAACAAAACTCAAGCTGAAAACGGTGATGAGGTATTTGAGAAGCCCATTCAACAGGATATTGAGGAGGAGACTGTTCTGACCAAATTGAACACATTGAGCATTCATGATGAGCTTGTCCTTGCCATCAAGGAGCGCTTGAAGGTTGGAGATTCTCCGAAAAAATTACAATCCTACATAAAATCTTCAAATGGTTCTCCACAGGAAATCATGAATGCCTATTTTGAAGCTCTTTTTGACGGCGTAGGAAGAGGATTTTCAAAAGAGGCACTTATGAAGAAAGGCTATCTATCCAGAGTTGTGCAAGATGAAAATTCTCAGTCGATGCTGCTTGGTGCTATTGAGGCATTTTGTAACAATGCACGAGCTGAAGCGGTCAAAGAGGTTTCTTTAGTTCTTAAAGTTTTATATGATGAGGACATCTTGGAGGAAGACATCATTTTCCAATGGTATGATAAAGGTTCAGCTGGAAACACCTCACAACTATGGAAAACTGTCAAACCATTTGTTGAGTGGCTGAAGAGTGCCGAGGCTGAATCAGATGAAGAATAAGTCTTTATCCTCGTTGGAAAGTTACCTGCATTCTAGGAATCTTACAGTACTGCTAGGAACTTATGATTCTCCAATATAAGGCTGAGGACTGAAGCTACGAGTGATATATGACGTTTATATATTTGAGTATTTGCTGTGCTATCACGAGTGATATAACGTTCATATATTTTCAGTATTTGGTGTGCTGTCATGAGTGATATTTTATTTTACAGTTTTGTATGTTTGGTTTATGGAGTTGAATAGATAGGAACCTACATTCGGTATATTTTTAGTTTTTGGTGTTGAATAAGTTGGAAAGCATTGTTTATTTCCTACACGTTTTCAATGGCTTGTTTCTGTTTATTTAAGTTTTATTGTTCCATTGGTTAAAATCAGATTTGTTAGTTATATATCAGTATGTGGTTTTTTGGAAAAAATGATATATTTTAAAATTTCTTTTTTGATGAATTGTTACTTTGGGTTAAAATAAAGATTATTTTGGTTGGTGAAGCTGCCTGGTAAGGGATCCCTATTAAAAATGGTCTAACTTGGTTTTTAGGATTTGGATTGTATATGTTGATTTGTTTGAGAGTGAGATGATAGGTATTCTCTTGTCTTTCTCTCTGGTGGATTTGTTACAGTTTTGGTCTGGTTCTATTTTTAATTTATTAAAAAATAACTTGTGATACGTGGCTCTCACTATGCTGTCAATAATATGTTATTGGGATTATCTGTTATTAGAAAGGATGTTACTAGAAAGTTTATTATGAGATTAAAAATGTAAAAGCCACATGTATATTAACCAGGATTAGTTATGTTACTAGAAAGTATTATGAGATTATAAAATTCATAAGTATATTTGCAGTTCGTATTTCACACACTCGAATTGTGGCTTTGTATATCAACCAGGATTACTTACGTTACTAGAAAGATTAAAAATGTAAAAGCATATTTGCAGTTCGTATTTCACACACTCGAATCGTGGCTTTTCACCAGCGGAACCACATACGAATGGCACTACATGTATATCAACCAAGTAAACAAGTTTATTCCAGGTTTACTTTTTTTTTTTTCAGAAAGAAAAAGCATGATGTATCTTATATTATATATAAGATATATAATGGACACATACATTTTACAGATACATCTTCATAGGAGCTATTTTAGCCGACTTTCAATTTTCAGAAATTTACCAGCCCATTGAGCTGACACAAGTTGCTGTTTAAAAAAAGCATGATAACCAGATACATTGCTAAAATAGAAGCATAAAGATCTCTCCAAAGAGACAGTATTTCAGAAACTTGTTCAACGAGATTCCAAAATTGCTTCAGGCATAATCAGAACTGTATAGAAGAAAAGACCAAAAAACTAAAGCCAGATGCAAAACTAAAAGCAAAGGGATTCGAAATTAAAAACCTAGCAAGGAAAAGTCCTGGATAGAGAAGATTTCCTTGCCAGATGCATTGCTAAAATTGGAGCATAAAGATCTCTCCAAAGAGAAACAGTATTCAAAGAGAGAAACAGTATTCAGAAACTTGTTCAAGGAGATTCCAAAATTGTTTCAGGCATAATCAGAGAGAAACAGTATTCAGAAACTTGTTCAAGGAGATTCCAAAATTGTTTCAGGCATAATCAGAACTGTATAGAAGAAAAGACCAAAAAATTAAAGTCAGATGCAAAACTAAAAACAAAAGGATTTGAAATTAAAAACTTGGCGAGGAAAAGTCCTGGATAGAGAAGATTTCCTTGACAGTTTTTACTTTCATGTACCATATACCTTGCTCCAAAAGGAGAACTTCCTTTGATAAGGTATTTGCTTGTTGATTTTGTGATCTGATTATATGCTGGATGGAGCATCCATCCAATTTCTTCCAAAGAAACTTGATTCTGTCCAGCCAACTTGTAAGGAGAGGGCTGCTGATGTGGCTCTTTCCTGCTACAAAATCAACCATGATTTTTGAATCTCCAAAATTGACACCAACTGAATGTTAAAAAAACGCAAAAAAATAAAAGCCCTGCAAGGGCCATTGCCTCTTCGAGTCCTTTCCGCCATTCCAAGCAATGAGAAATTGATCATTTTCATTTGTGATAATGTGAATGCCACAAGCACATGTGCCATTCTGAGCAGCACCATCGAAGTATGCTCTTGGAAGCATTGTGTGATTTTGTACTTGCTCCTGCTGATTACACTTTTTTTGCTTTTGTGGTTTCTGAGGTAAAGAGTCATAAAGAGCAAGGATGCTTTGAAGAGTTGTTCCCATAAAAGGCTCTTTACTGTCATTAAAGATCACTTTGTTGCTCCATTTCCAAATACACCATAGAACAATAATAATAAGAGGTCTCCAGGGTTCCTTTTGCTCTTTCCACCATAGAAAAGCTGCTCCATTTCCAAATACACCATAGAACAATAATAATAAGAGGTCTCCAGGGTTCCTTTTGCTCTTTCCACCATAGGAAAGCTTCTTTAGTAGATGCATGAGAGATGTGAGGAACTATGTTAAATTTTCAGATTCTACTATGTTAAATTTTTATCCTGGAATATGAGCCAGGAGAAAAGAATTGCCTTGGAAGGACATCCCGATTTCCAAAAGGCTGGTGGGAAAATCGGCCGATCATTTTTTATCCCAATCAGATTTTGATATATATCCTTAACACGAATCTGGGAGGTTCCTTTAAAATCCTTCTAAATAAGGATATCAGCAGTCCGTGTACAGAATATGCCACAATTCTTCAGAAAAATTCTGAGATTTCTCCATTGCCGAGCTAAGACATCCGACATCCCCATACTGTCCGCCTCTTTCCAAAAAGAGAGGGGCCCTGCTATTCAGTGATCAGTTTGTTACAAGTGAAAATTCCTTTTCTATAAAAAAAAATTGAGGGGGGATTCAGGCGGGATTCCGCACTAGTTGGATTACTTGTGGTGCATGTCAACCACGTTTATTTCACACACTCGAATCGTGGCTTTGCACCAGTGGAACCACATACGAAGGATACGAAATCAAAAAGCAAAAGTAGATAAAATATAAGATTTTATATAAATGGAAAATTACACAAATGTGATAGAAACACAAGTATTAAAACTATTTCGTGGGGAGTAGGTAAAACTGAGACGGAAAATTACCCAATGTAAAAGAGAGGATTTAAGAAAAGTGTATGGGAGTGGGTTAAATATAGGTGGAAAATTACCCAATCAAAAGGTGAATACTTTTCACAAATGTTGAACAATAGGTGTTATTGTTGGCCCAAGTGATTGCTTTCAACTTCTGCGCTATTCAAGTAATCAGCATTGGTGAATTAGATTTTCCAAATTCGTTAGCATTGCCTCAACTTCTGCACTATTCAAGTAACCAGCATTGATGAATTATAATTTCCAATTTCCAAATTAGCCAGCATGTGAATTAGATTTTCCAAATTCGTCAGCATTGCCTCAACTTCTGCACTATTCAAGTAACCAGCATTGATGAATTAGAATTTCCAATTTCCAAATTAGCCAGCATTGCCTCAACTTTTGCACTGTTCGTATTGGTGAATTAGAATTTCCAATTTCCAAATTAGCCAGCATTGCCTTCAACTTCTGCACTGTTCAAGTAGTCAGCATTGGTGAATTAGAATTTCCAAATTAGCCACATTTGAGTTAGACAAGGTTGAAATGTCTAATGCCATTAAACATATGAATTTGATTGAATGTAATTGTTCGCACAAGTGATTGCTTTCAATTTCTGCACTGTTCAAGTAAATCAGCATTGGTGAATTAGAATTTCCAAATTAGCCACCATTTGAGTTAGACAAGGTTGAAATGTCTAATCCCAGTAAACATATGAATTTGATTAAATGTAATCGTTGGCATAAGTGATTGCTTTCATTTTCTGCACTGTTCAAGTAATCGACATTGGTGAATTGGAATTTCCAAACTGGAATTTCCAAACTAGTCACAATTTGAGTAGATAAACTATTAATTTGAACTAGGTGTTGCATTTTGTTTTCGTATTCTTCGATTTGGTTTTCAAGTCTCCTGTTTGGTTTTCAAACTTGGTGAATTGGAATTTCCAAACTAGTCACAATTTGAGTAGATAAACTATTAATTTGAACTAGAATGTGTTGCATTATGTCTTCTCATTCTTCGATTTGGTTTTCAAGCCTCTTCCATTTGGTTTTCAAACGGAATTTGAGTGCCCTTTGCATATCGAGAAGCTAGTATCAAGACCAAAAGACACTTGAACATAGAAAAGTTGGCTTTGTGGTTGGGGGTGAGGGTAGTTAATATGCAATGCATATTAACTCCCATATTAACTCCCCCACAAGTGGCGGTGGGGGGAGTTAATATGCAATACATATTGGGTGGGGGTGGCGGGAGTTAATATCCATCCTACCCTCACCGGCCATCCCCACCCCCACTGCCACCCCACCGGCCATCCCCACCACCCACTGCCACCCCCCACATATGTGTTATTGCATATTAACTCCCCCCACCGCCACCCGCATATGTGTTTTCAAATGGAACCTGGGTGCCCTTTGCATTATCTAGAAGCTAGTATCAAGAGGTAAAAGACACTTGAACATAGTTGGTTTTTAAATGGGACTTGAGTGCCCTTTGCATTATCTAGAAGCTAGTATCAAGAGGAAAAGACACTTGAACATAGAAAAGTACACAATTTGTAAGGTGGCACCTCAAGTGAAGGACACTTGAACATAGAAAAGTGCACAATTTGTAAGGTGGCACTTTAAGTGAAGGATGTCTGCACTTGAACATAGAAAAGTGCACAATTTGTAAGGTGGTACCTTAAGTGAAGGATGTGTGCACTTGCCGGGATGCGGGTGATTTGACAGATATTAATGTGGATTAACACCACTACAGGCATCTGGTACAACAGCGGGCAACAATGCGCACCTCCCCAGGCCATTACGCAGATGGATGAGACGGATATTATTTGTAGGAGGATTGCTCATGCGAATTTAATTTTGCAGACTGCTCGAGAAATCTCTCCTGGTTCGGCTTTGATGGCAGATTCGGCTCCTCCGGTTGATTTATACCCTTGGCCTCCTCCCATGCTCGTTGCTTCAGTGTCTCAGCCCTGTTTTGGTTCGGTGGTTAAGATGCAGGTTTGGTCTCTCGGCCATCGTAGGCAACTTTACCTAAGCTCCATTGCAGGCAGGTGTTATTTTCCTGGTTCTTTTGCTCCCTCAGACTATTCGGTCCCTGTGTCAATGGTTCGTCGTCGAGGCAGTTGCCGTCGTGGTGGTGGTCGTGGAGGGCGAGGGCGCGCTTAGCGTGCTCCTCTGCCCATCATTCCTCTGGCTTTGGCCTCTCCCGCCTCTGCAACCAGCAGACCTATCCCTTATAGCTCCTTTCAGACCACCCACTTCACGTTACATAGTCGATTGAACCAACCTGTTTTGTCTGCTAGCATCACGGTCATTTCTTCAGAAGAGGAAGCCAGGCCCACTACTGAATCGAACACCCCTTCCACTGATTCTCCAGGGGGTAGCGCGCAACAGCGGATTGATGTGGGCTTCGATTTCCATGGCGGCAATACGCAGGCAGAGGGGTTTGAGGACGATATCCCCATGCCTCCTGCTGGTTCTCAGCAGAACCCCCCTGCTCCTGAATGGAACGCCCCTACTCCTGATCAACAGTCGGATGGCTCGGACAGCGCGCAACACTTGGCAATTTCTCCAGCTGGCAACGCTTCAACGCACAGGGCAAACGCGGACGACGTGTGGATGGGGGATCCTTGCCCAATTGTAGAGGAGGATCCAGAAATCGACTCCAATGTCTGAAAATTTATGGGTTTTGGGTGCTACTCTAGTTCTCTCTGATCTCAATTTCTTTTTGTATCCCCTATATGGCCACTGTCTTTATTTCTTCGTCTACATCTCTCCATCTCATGTTTACAGCCAGATCACATTATCATTTTTGTGTGTATGTACTCATGCTGAGTTTCAGTTAGGCAGTTCAGTCAGTTTGGAGTTGGATTACGAGAGGATTTTTGTCTCAGAATTTTTGTATCAGATTAATCTCAATTTTGGGATTATCTGTCTGTGAAAGTGAATACTTCCTGTACCTCCTTTGAGGCCTTGTCCTCTCTGTAAATATTTTTATTTTTTAATAGAATTAGTCTTTACCCAGAAAAAAAAGGGATGTGTGCACTTGAACATAGAAAAGTGCACAATCACTCAAGGTGACACCTTAAGTGAAGGATGTCTAGGAAGAGAAAAAAATGAATTTTGAGAGGAAAAAGTTAGGCTAGGCAAAAAAATGGAAGAACTCTACCTTGATCAATGTGAAGTAGAATAATCATCAATTGAAAACATGCCATCCAAATTGTTGGATCCAAGCATATTGGCCTTATTTCCCAATGATCACCCTACCTAAGAGCTTCAATCACATCCATAATATTGATAGTGCACCATGTTAAGCCTTGGATGTATGACGTATACTTCACCTCGGATGAAATTGAATTTACATGAATTGCAAAATGCTTTATTTGGGAATACTACTCGCACAAAACATGATAACACTTCGCAATGAGATTGGGCCGACTACAACTTTTCTTGACCTTTGTTAAATGTAGCATTGAAAGAGACTATTGGAATTCATATTCTAATGTCTTTTCATCTTCTCATTTATGTATTTACCAATGTTTTAAAACTCTGACTACCCTGAGAGTCTACTCTTGGTTGGCTCGATTTCTATGACTTGGTCATTATTAAATATTTTTTTGTTAATAAAAAACCATAATTTTAAAGATTTTCATTCATGTTTCCAAACAAACGACATTATAATATAGAGACAACATATGATCACAGTAGGCTCATGTATATATGCATTATATCAAAATGGCATCTAGTGCACTGTCCATTACACATGATCATGATATAAAGATCAAAACAAAAATGCATAATCAAGGAGGCTAGAAATAGTTTCTACAACAAAAGTACATTGCTAGAAGAGCCGAGATCATGTGAATCAATCTCTGGACCAAAGTTAGACAAGGGGACCCATGGCTCCTCATCATCATCTCCAATTGCAACTGTAGAAGTGGTAGCACTAGCACGCTGTGTAGTAGCTGCACACTGCACACTGAGATAGATGAGATATGCGCTTCTGTTGTGGCTAAGCAGAGGAAGCGCCTGCAACCGGAGGACTCGCTGGCTTTGAGGTTGAGGCTGGTATAAGTGGATCAGGGTCTGCATTCAATTGAACATTATGTTCAAGTGATGCTATCGTCTGTAATTCATAATCCATATCTTCATCAAAAGCAAACGTTGCTAGATGAGACTCCACTACCCAATTTGATGTTGGATCAATGTCTTCCAACACAATGGGATCTGAATCGAGGCTTTTGTTCAACAATTGGTTGCGCCTGAGTCGGAGGTTGTATTGGAGATATATTAGATCATTTAATTGTTTTTGATCCAAATGGTTTCTCTTCTATATGAATCCTCTTAAAGACAGAGCAATTGTGTTCACACTTGACTCAAAATACGAATTGCAAACTTCTGCAATTTAGGACAATAGCTACCAAAAGCCTCCCACCATTGTACTGCAAAAAACATAGGAGTGTGATGAGTTAACTCAACAAAATTACAAATTATATCCAACTTTCAAATTATAAACGATTTAACAAAATAGGTACTAAGAATTTGAAAATTGAAATTTTTGTTTACCTTGCTCATTTGCTTCCCTTGCAATCTTTGCTAGGTTCTTCTCAAAGGTCCTTGAGGCAACACTGAAGGTTGTGACCTGTTGGTGAGGCATGATCACACTTTAATGGGATCATGGGATTAATGCAGTGAATCAATCCATCTCTAACCTCCCCCCTTAAAGCTCATGTCGCCTTCTAGCTTTATAATGATACTGTGGGTTTAAAAAATACCTAGCTGCATGTATAGGGCGATGGAGTTGATTGTTCGATCTTTCATCAATGATTTCCCTAATGGGCTCATACTTGACCACTTTATCCTTATATGCCTTCTTTATTTGCTCTTTTGTTTGATCCATAGCTTCATAAATGAAGCCCATAGCCAATCTTTCCCCATCCACCAATTGTAACACCCCAACCAGTGGCTTTGCAAGCTTCACAATCTTTGCTGCCTTTCTCCAAAATATTTCTTCATAACTTTCTAGTTCAATTATTTTCCTTCTAGTTTGTGAGACCATTGAGTTTGACTCCATTCTTCCCTGGGAAAATCTTTTGCAAGTTTCTATGTTGTGAAAGCACAGATTGCAATGCCAAAAAATGAGTAGCAAATCTAGTGATGACAGGTCTAATAATATCCCTGCCCTTTGTGTATTTCCTCATCAGGGTCAAAATCTATGAATGATTCTAGATTTTTATTTTTTATTTTTTATTTTTTTATGCTTTTGGCATGATCTATAGTGTTTTTGACCCAATTTAATTTGTCAATATTTTCAAGCATGAGGTTTATGCAATGTGCAGCGCATGGGGTCCAAAAGATGGTTTTGTGTTTTTCCTCTAACAGTTTACCAGCAAGAAAATAGTTAGAGACATTATCCGTGATGACTTGAACAACATTAGCTGTCCCCACCTCCTCAACAACCTCATCCAATAGCTGAAACAACAATTGCCCATCTTTTACTTTATCAGATGCATCAACTGATTTTAAAAACATGGTTCCCTGTGGGTAGAAGATAAGAAAGTTTATGATGGTATGGTTTCTTTGATCAATCCTTCCATCTGACATGATGGTACACCCTGTTTTTGCCCATGAGTCCTTGAAAATTTTCAAATACTCATTAATGGAGGAAATTTCTTTCTGCAAATGATACCCCTTTAGCTCATTCATAGTAGGGTCTTTGAAGCGTTTTCCAGGAACATGTATGGCATCAAACATAGGCTCATAATATGGTGAACGAGAAGCATTGAAGGGGATATCAACGTCATACCACCATCTAATTACGTAATCACAAGCAGTGTCCCTCAATCCCTTTTTCCCATGGTTATTTAAAGTGCGCTGCATATGACTTCTACTAGCTTGAGGACCATGTGCATTTGATGGAGATGAGGGAGTGAAATAACTTTTGATATTCATATCACATTTTTTCATTTTACCCTCTCCCTTTTCTTGAATAGACTCAAAAGAGGGAGGAACGTATCAGAAGGGGTTGGATGTATCAGTACAAGGGATACAAGAAAAACCTTCAAAATCAAAATGGGGGTTGGCAGCCAACATTTTTTGTATATTTCTCTTCCTCTCAATTTCAATGTCTAACTCTTTTTGCTTAAACTTATCTTATTTAAATTTCGCAAAGATGGCTAACAAATCCTTCCTAATCTCTCCAATTTCTGGTGAGGTACATGGAGTGATTTGGCCTCTAATCCCCGCCAAGGTTTGTTTCGGCTTATTAATGCCCCAATTACCTTCTTTAATTTCCTTATGGTAAAATTTGCAATGCATTTGACTATCAACCATTTCAACATATGCCCAAGTGACATCTTTCACTCTAGGTGCCATTTTTTGACTTGGAAATGAAAGCAAAAAATTCGAGAGAAAAAAAACTCTTTAAGATTCAATGTTCATTTCTTTCACGAAAAACTCTTTAAGATTTCCAGATTTGCACATAAAATTTAATAAGCAAAAACATATTTTTACGAGTAAAAAAAATATCTCCAGTGACAAATTGCCTCCTCAAGCTTGCTCCAAGAAACCAACTCCTCAATGGCAAACGCTGCTCAAAAAACTCTTCACTCCAACTACAATGCGTTCCCAAGACTCTTCATCGTTGCTCCAAAAACAAACTCAACAACACCTCATAAACTCTTAGTGAAATTCTCACTCAAATGCATGAGATTGCTGTGAGAGAATGAGAGGGGTTGGGTGGGTTAAATAGGGTTTACGAGAGGGAAATGGACCTCAAAGACAAAATAGACAATACAATTCGGTTTGGAGTCCCTCAAAAGAACAAATTAAAAAAAAAATTTGTTGTTTTTCGTGGTTAACGGGCCGCTGTTCCAACTTGGCGGAGTTATTGCGGGCTCAACCGAGTCGACCGGGTTAACACTGAGCCGGTCGAGTTGTCTAACAACTCCGCTGATTCGGTATTAATCGGGCTAGCCAAACCGTTTCCAAGGCCGAGTCTTAATTTTTGGCTCTAGCTCGAACCAACATGGTCGAATCGGTTCCAAGTGCGCCGGTTTTGAAAACATTGGTATTTACAATAATTCTCTAATTTTTAAAAACTAGGTGTCACTATCCCACCTTAATTTGAAGGGATGTTAGTGAGTGCAAGCATTATTTTAAATCTGTCAAAATTTTATCTTCCAAGTGTTTTGGTGAAGATGTTTGCAATTTGCTTATTTGTGGAACATTGGTGTAGGTGAATTGTTTTGGCCTCAACATGATGTTGAATCAAATGATGCTTTGTATTGATATGCTTGGTTTAATCACGGAACTTTGGATACTTGGCCAATTTTATTGCAGAAATATTGTCAATCAAAAAAGTAGAATGCATTTGTTTTCCTTATAATTTTTGGAGATTTTCTTGAGCCACAAATTTTTTTGTTGCTTTTGCAATTGCTACATATTTTGCCCTTAGTGCCACATATTTTTCCCTTATTTTTCCCTTGATGTGAAATCCACTGGAAACAATTGTTTATGTGACCTTTAAAAGACAACTCCATTTTTTTTAATCTCCATTAAAATCTCAATCAATATTCAATCTACCTGAAGTTATCCGTTTGAATCAATATTCAATCTACCTGAAGTTATCCGTCTATCTATACTTGAGTTCCCTTAAAATATCTTATAATTCTTTTTGTTGTAGAACAATGACCTCCCCAAAATTGGGGAAAATTCCTTTAGTGATTAAAATCTCTGATTTGGTAATAATGAAACAATTGAGACTTCCTACAAGTTTATATTACAAGGGTTTCAATGCATTCTTCAATACTATTCAATGAATATATAATCTCACTATCCAACGCTCCATTTCCAATAAACGCTTCAACACTCGTGTACACGTAGAGAATACAGAAATCCAAGCACCATTTACAATAATTTAATCGAAGAGAGACCGCACTATTCTCATCACTGTATTTACAATAATTTCTTAATTTTCGAGTGTCAACATTTTTAAATTATTCGCTAGTTTAATTTTAATTTTTTGTTGGAAGAAATTTATAGATGATAAGTTTATATTTATTTGCTATTTCATTATATATAACTAAAAAATAAATTTTATAAAAATTAAAAAAATTTAAAATGTTGATGTCAACTAGGGATAAATTATTTTTTCAATTCGTATTTTCAACTTATCTCTTTAAGGGTTTGTTCAAATTTTGAGGGGAGTACTCAGTTGGATGCACCATTTAATTCTTCATCCAAGGAATACCCATGTTGCATACTTTCGATGAACTTTACATGATTTTTTTTTAATGTATTTCTTATTTCCCGTGTAGTAGTAGGGTTCATTGAAAGTTTGCAACATGTGCACTTTTTGGACAAAATCAAATTTTGCATCCAATAAATTGAAAATTTGAGTAAACTCATAGGGAGATAAATTGAAAAATAGTTTTTTTTTTTTTTTTTTTTTGCTTCTTTTTTTCCTTTTAAAATTTGATGATGTAATCTAATATTACTTTACTATTTTATAATTTCCTTAGGAAACTTATTTTAAACTTCAATTTTTTTTTTTTTTAATGATTTAAGAAAAATGTAAAATGATAATAAGGGTATTAAATGAAATGTTAGTTTATAGATATTTATAATTTTAAATTCACTGTAATGACAAAAAAATATAACATTAATATTAAATGTAATAAGGTATATGAGATTAAATATAATGAATAAATTAATTAGTTATTTAATTTTAGAATAGAAGAATATTGAGTATAAAGTTGCTTTAAATGGGTATTTAATTATAAATTAATATTAAACGTAATAAGGTATGTGAGCTTAAATATAGTAATTAAATTAATTAGGTATTTAATTTTAGAATAGAAGAATATTGAGTATAAAGTTGCTTTAAATGGGTATTTGATTATAGATTAGATTGCAGAATATTGAGTATAGAGTTTTTTTAAGATTTAAAAAATTAATTATTTAGATTTTTCACATAAATTTTAATTGAAAAAAATGATTTCATATATATCAAATATAGAATTAATATTTTTTGGCAGTATTTCATATTAAGAGGTAAACAATTAATAACCAAACTAACATAGGAGCATTATAGATGATGGTTTGTGGTCTCATCAATTATAATGGCACTCAACCAAAAGAGGAAGTAAAATTGATGGCATAAAATTAATATAAATTGTCATATCATTTAAAAGAGGAAGTTCCTTGCAATTGGCATAGAGAGAGAACAAAAATTCCTATCGTTTGAATGAAGTTCTTAGTTATTGAAATTTGAACATGGGACAAAGAGATAGTATGACATCTTGAAAAATACAATGATTAATATGGTTTTAGGTTTAAGTAGCACTAACCTATGTTTTATATAAGAAGGTAACCTTGCTTTGAAATTGAGCCATGGTATAGGGAAATGTGCAAATGGAAAATTTTTGACCTGAGTTTGCTACATGGGTGCTAGAGGATTCTATAAGGGAAGCATGCCAATTTTTGTTTTGAGTTAAGAGTTCTAATATTCCAAGAGTAGCATTTAATCATTACTTTCACTTTGCTTTGAAAAATCATGCATTTGGTAGCATCTTTTTTTTCTTTGGGGGCTAAAATTACAATATAACCATGGCTTTAACAATCTCATAATATGAGGGGAAGTTCTCTTCTTGTCAAAGAGCTGCTCACATCTCCTCCCAACTGGGGAGAGTCGCTCTGCCCAAGATACTTCGGACAAATGTCTCCCAATCCTTAGTGACTGCATTGAGGGCAGTCTTGACTATGAACTTTGGATCTAGAGTAGACCCCACGGAAGTCAGCTAGTCGTGAATCCCTTGCAACCTAAGAAGGAAGGGATCTATCTCCTCTCCTTTATGCATATGGTATTGTCTCAACTAATTTTCTAACAGCATCTTCTGTTGCACAGAAGAGCCTTGGTACGAGGTGGTCAGGGTCTCCCACATCTGATGTGTCCTTCTTAGCAATGTGTGGTACTACATGATCTTTAACTCCGTCTAGGATCATGCACTTGGCCTTCGCCTGGGCCTCCTCGTACTTCTGTGCTGCATCAATGTCAACCGGAACAACAACCACCTTCAAGGCATAGTCCTTGATGCAATGTTTATCTAGGATTATAATGAGACAAAGGGTGGTTGGGCTAAGAGCTTGTTTGATGCTTGATGCACTGTGGACTACTGATCTCGTAACGGTCATGGTCGTTACAACGAGAGACATGCCCCTGTCTAGGTCATAGATTTGTAACAGGGGATCGTGGTCATTAGTGGACGTTATAGAAGAGTCGAAGCATTGCATTGAAGTTATATTGACAACAGAAGTCAAAGTGTTGGCTTTGGAATGTGAATCGGCATTGTGTGATCAACCTTAAAAAGAGGAAACTTTTGGTGTGCAAGAGGGAAGTAAAGGGAGCCTGTGTGGATAGAAAAAAGGGAGATTTTCTATGTGGATAAGCCTAGGTTATCATTGTAACAAGATATTAGAATCTTGGACGACATTGGGCATGCTTCCTTTAACTCTTAACTCAAAACAAAAATTAACATGCTTCCCTTATATAATCCTCTATCACCCATGTAGCAAATTGAATCAACAAACAATGCATCTGCTCTACTCCCGTAAGCACGCTTGACAAACAACTTACCTAATCACTTTCATTATCAGACAATTTTGAGACATTGAAGGTTGAGGATTTTACCCCATTTATTCTTATTAGAAGACCTACTTTGTAACGATATAATATTCACAAGATAGAATAGTCTAGAAAAAAATATGTTTGGGTGATGAGGATTGCACATTCACTCAAGATGCTCCTACACCAGAACCGTAGGTAGAATAAATGTTTCATGAGATCGAACTTATGAACATTTGGGCTAGCTTGGAATCAAAAGATTCCTCAATTGGTTTTCCCTTCCATTGAACTAGATGCTCCATGTATTCTTTCCCACGTGTGGCCTTTGTGACTCTAGAATTGGTAACTGCACCCACTTCTTCAAATGGCTTCTTAGGTAGCTACTCCACCCATGTTGGGTCATTGGAGGTAGTTGTTGATAGAGGTGTTTGTGCACTATCGTTTCCTTCGTAATACTTATAAAGATCGCTACCATTGAAGATAGGGAAGATTTCAATGTTTTATGGAAGGTCAACTTCGTAGGCATTTGGTGAAAACTTCTTTGAGATCCCGCAAGGACCTAGATTTTTCCATTTTAGCAAAATTTTCAGCCACCACACTTGTTGTTTACTATCCCTAAGTTCATCCATGCCCCTTGGGCTGTAACTATACACAATAGTGCACAAAATTTTTCCCATGCTCCTAATAATTGAGTTATTGTAGACAAACTTCATTTGAGGCAATGCCAAGTCCATCTACTTTGGTCTATCACCAATTAGGCATCTCAACAAACTACCCAAACTTCTATTGACAACTTCAATTTGATCATCAATCTGTGGATGGTACGCTGAACTGAAACCCAATTGTGTGCCCAACTCACAATGTATGCCAAAAATGGCTAATGAACTTTGTATCACGATTTGAGATTATAATTTTAGTTAACCCATGTAACCGAACTACATTTATAAAAAAAACACTGAATATGTGGGAAGCATCACTAGTCTTTTGACATGAAATGAAATGCACCATTTTCGAAAATTGATTAACACCGTCTTTCAGTTATCGAAAGTGGACTATACATTCTTGTATTCTGCTTCACTCCTTTTGCATGCTGACATATTCTACATCCTTTCACCATCTTCTTCACCTATGCACTCATCCCAAGCCAATAATAACTCTCACTCAATAGAGATATTGTTTTATCAATTACAAAATGTCCACCCAATCCACCATTATGTTTTTCTTTGATCAACTTCTCCCTCTTGGAGCCTTGAGGTATTTATAACCATGTCCCTTTGAACAACAAATTCTCTTGAATAAAATACACTAGCCATGGAGTTATATCTACTCCCATAAGGTTCTTTCATGTTGTCCATGCTTCCTTAAAATCAAGATCTTGTTCATACAACTCACTTACAAAATCAAATCCAACAACATTCACTTTCAACTCACTCAAAAACAAATTCCTTCAACTTAGTGCATCAACAACTTGATTGGATTTACCACTTATGTGTTTCAAAACAAAAGATTTTTTTTGCAAAGATTCAACCCATTTCATTTGTTTGTTGATTTGTGTAGCTTGGGAGGTATTCCAAGCCCTAGGGTTCAACGTTTGGAGGACAAAGCGCCACAGGGGTAGCTTGTGGGCTTGGAACTCAAGTGTGGGGTTTTGACACCCATCACGTTTTTGGGGCAAACCCATGATGGATTCATAGCATTTTATGGATGAGGATGATAGCGCTCGGAAAGACGATTCTAACACATCTAAAATCGTCTGAATACGAGTTGTCGTTAGAGAGATATGAATTTTTAAAGTTGACATAATTAATTAATTGTCAAGTGGGCCAACTTGATAAGTGTCACTTCAAATGTGACGTTGAGCCTTCATATGTGTATAAATAGGAAGCGTATTGAGTCATTTTAAGCAGCCATTTGTGTGCAACACATATACATCAAAAGGAACTCGTTGGAGGAGAAAAGGAGCTCGAAAATCCTAGCTTGATTGGGCTGCAGATAGAAGACAAGACAACGTGGAGAAGAGGCAGTGTGGGAGCTTCTTGGTGACTGTTTTAGGTTATGTTTTATCTTGCAGGGAGGCCGAGTTAAGTAAGGGAAAAGGAAAGTCTGTTGGGAAACGTTTTTGGACATATATCTATCATTCTTCTAGCTGTTTGCTACAAGATTGTTGTGTGTTAGGCTGCAGACCGTAGCACCACAACTAGATGTGTGAAGGGAGGTTTCAGTGGGCTGGTTCAAGCCTACAACAACAATGTGGTAGAGGAAGGCTATCCCAAGAATAGGCCGCATTTAATGACAGTTTTTCTAGGGTTGGTTAGTGGCTATTGCAACTTGCAAAATATGCCTTAACCAGTGACAATCAGGGCAACAAAAGGACAACAGACTTGGAGCAAAAATTGATGTGTGTTGGGTCAAGGTATGTGACCAGTTTGGATAAGATAATAGTGCAACCTATTGGAGCGAGTTGGAGGATGTTCTGAGGTGGTGTAATATCTTCCTAGGTGTAGATTCGACAGTCACGAGGTTGAGTGTCATAGAGCTGGTTGGAGGGTAGCAAGTTGGTTACCCAAAGTAGCCCTAGACGAGCTATCTTGAAGGAAAAAGAGCAGCTAAAGGTTGGGTGAAGGACAGTGCCGAAGTGCGACACTTTGATGGACTAAAGTTGTTACTAGCGTGGCAGTTTGGAGCTCGGGAATTAGGCCTACCCAGAAAGCAGTTGATGAGCCTGTGTTCATTGTAGCAGACGTGACTTGCAGCAGTGCTAGGTGGAAGCCCTCTTGGAGTCTTGATGTGTAGATGCCTTGATGGATTAAGGCACTACTAGTGAGCAGTACAAGAGCAAAGAATCGACAGGACAAGATATGACATAGAAGTTGCGCAACGAAGATTGTCATTATATATTTTAAACCATAGATTGTTGTATTACTCAATTTGTTTAATATAACAGAGATTGGGATTGTACATATTGTACAATTTTGTTTAAAAACTGTGTATATTTGTGCATATGTGATTTACCGTTTTGTATTTCCGCTATGCAAAGTAGTTTATGCTTGAGATTCTTGGTTTGGTAGCGTCAATGATTTTAAGACTCTAATCTAGACCCAAGGTTTTGGAAATTCAACATGGTATCAGAGCGTGTCTGAGCTACTTTGAAAGTGAGTAAATCAGAGTTGTGTGCAACAAAGTACACCGTGAGAGGGATTTGGTAATACTGTGAGCAAAGGGTTCACTACAATGTTGATCCAAGTGGATATTGATGGCCACCCTCCTATTACACTTGGACCCCCACCATTGTTTCTTTCAGTTTTTTAGTTTCCTTATTTGTGCTTAATTTACTATTTTTAGCAGTGTTTCATGTCCCGATGGATCTTTCTAATGAGGTATTGTGTGCGACAAATGGAGATCGTATGCCAAAGTTATGACCCTGGGAAGTTGATGTACCAATTTACCCAAATAGGGCCCATAGTTTGGCACTTCATCTCCTTGGGTTAGGGTTTTTGATGTTTAGGTATTTCCATTATTTCTCAATAATAAATAGGCCTTTTAGCCTCATTCTACCACAATATAGAGGCATGTAGCCGCCACATCTCTTCTGAGAGATAAGCTAACATCACCTGAGCTAGTCTTATTTCCATTCTGTTTGTAAGCATACTTCAATATTTGATATTAATGAAATGAAGTATTATTTCTGCTGCATATCTATAGTTATGGTTATATCTGTAATTTGTTGCGTTCTTGTTTAAATTCAGATCACTAGTATCAAAACGGCCTGCTCTTTCTCTGGTTTTCTTTGCATTTCCCTAATGAGGGCTTGAACTGATTGAATCTTTGCAAGACTAGCGTCCCAAATCCTGACAAGCTGCCATGGGGGAAGAAAAGAAAGACAAGGGAGCAGGAGATCCTACAAAATATTACTTAAGGAGGCCCTCAAGAAACAAATGAACGCGATGTTGGATAACTTTTCCCAGATCCTTCAACGGTTGCCCACCGACGATGCATCCACATCCAACGACCACTCTGGAAGCACCACTCCTTTTAAGGCACAAGTAAACTTTGACATTCCCATATTTGAGGGACAAATAGATGTAGATGTCGTAGATAAATGGTTAAATCTGCTATAAGGGTATTTTTCTATTCATGATTTTCCAGGTGGGAAAAGATTACTTTTTCTCTTCTCAAAGTTGTCCCCCATGCCAAGGGCTGGTGGGAAACCTACTGTGAGTAGAAGGATGAAAGTACGTCATCAACGAGAAGTACTACTCTATAGGGAGCTATGAGAATAAATACATAAAGTGGACCACGCTGCGGAAGGGAAGGGACCAAGATGTGCCAAAGTTTACCAATGTTTTTCACACCCTTCACACAAAGTTGGGTATCAAGGATTTTGAGAAACATTTGGTACTCAAGTACTGCAACTGCCTACACAGGTACATCTAGGATGAGATGGAGTTCCTGGACATCTCCCTGCTCAGCACGACATACCAATACTCTATCAAGATTGAGCATAAGCTTAAACGGAAGAAGTGAGACTTTGGATCTGCGAATTCGAAGAAGGAAAAGGTGCCCCCAAACCACAAAACAAAGGATAAAGCCAATGTGGGGCAGCCCAGGACAACCCGCCAAAGCCGCAAGAAAAGAACAACACCACAAAGTCGAAGGACACGGAAAGTGGTGTGAGTTCCATAAGAGCTCCACTCACAACACAAGTGATTGTTGGGCCAAACAGTCACTGGTGGCTGAGCTGAAGGCTTTTGAATCAGATGCATGTTTTGACTCTAAGTCAAAACCCAACAAGGGGAATGACAAAGGGAAATAGATTATCGATGCAGAGCCCAATTCCACTATTGCCACCACGAAGATCCATAAGGAGGAACTCGAAGATCTAGAGGAGGAGTGCCTCTTCCACTCCCAGATGTGGGTAAAGGGTTCCCCACTATAGTTCATTATTGACAGCGGGAGCCAAAAGAACCTCATTTCAGCAAAGGCTGTGAAGCAACTAGGCTTATCGACCACAACACACCCATAACCATACACCATCAGGTGGCTTCACCAAGGACGAGATCTTCGCGTCAGCCAACAATGTCGCCTTCCCTACAACATCAAGCCCTTCACGGATGAGGTATTATGTGATGTTTCTCCCCTTGATGTTTGTGATGTATTATTAGGCCAACCATACTTGTAAAAGTGACATGTTGTATATGAGTCAAGGCCTCACGCTGTTATTGTGACCTTGGGAAATAAGTTGTACAAGATAGCGGAGGTAGCACCGCCTACTGCCATCTCTTTGGTTACTGCAAAACAATGCAATAAACTCATTTCCAAAACTGGGAAATTTGTTTTTATGATGATACGCCCTCAAGGAAACAAGAAGATAGTGGCCACGACCTCCAGACAGGGCCCCTTTGCACGACAACAAAAAATGGACAAGGTCATGGAGGAGTACGAGGACATCTTCACCTCACCCACAGGGGTGCCTCTGCACTGTCAGAACAAGCACTCCATCAATCTGACCCCAGGCGTGTCATTGCCCAATGGACCAATCTATCGATGCTCTATTCTAGAGAACGACAAAATCAAGAGGCAGATTTTGGAGCTGCTGCAGAAAGGTCACATCCGATCGAGTTCATCACCCTCTGGGAGCACGATCATGTTGGTACATAAGAAGGATGGGACTTGGAGACTCTGTATTGACTATCAGGCGCTGAACAAGATCACTGTCCGGAATAGGTATCTGATCTCACAGATTGATAACCTTCTGGGCCAACTCAAAGGGGAAAAATATTTCAGCAAGATCGACTTGATGTCCGGATATCACCAAGTATCAATTGAACCCTCCGATGTGTGGAAGACTGCCTTCAAAGCCAAGGAGGGCCTTTTAGAATGGCTGGTTATGCCTTTCAAGTTGACGAATGATCCTGCAACCTTCATGAGGCTGATGAATGACATCTTGCGGCCATTCACCAACTCATTTGTAGTAGTATACTTGGATGGCATCCCAATCTTCAGCCAAAGTTGGGAAGAGCACCTCCACCACATCCAATAGGTTTTCCAAACACTACGAAAACACAAGTTGTGTAACAATTTGGAGGAATGCACTTTTGGCATGACCCAGGTTCAGTATCTGGGATTCATTATTGATGAACATGGGGTGCATGTGGATCCAGGCAAGATCCAAGTCATTCGAGATTGGCCAGCCCCAACCACTCTGACAGAGCTTCGCAACTTTCTGGGTCTTGCCAATTTCTACTGCAGATTCGTGTTGGGGTTCTCTCATATAACTTGGCCCTTGATATGAGCCACAAATTCTTTTGTTGCTTTTGCAATTTCCACATATTTTTCCCTTGGTGCCACATATTTTTCCCTTGATGTGGAATCCACTGGAACTGATTGTTTGTGTGACCTTTAGGAGGAAACTCCATTTTCTTTATCTCCATCAAAATTTGAATCAAATATTCAATCTATCTGAAGTCATCCATGTGTCTATACTTGAGTCTAAAGTCTTGAGTTCCTTTAAATTATCTTATATTTCTTTTTGTTGTAGACCAATGACCTTCACAAACCTGGGGAAGATTCCTTTAGTGAATAAAATCTCTGGCTTGGTAGTAGTCAAATAGTTGAGACTTCTTACAGGTTTGTATTTTGTTGCATTCTCAAATTCATTTTTTATATAGATGTGAACTTATATTCCTTTAGTGAATAAAATCTCTGGTTTGGTAGTAGTCAAATAGTTGAGACTTCATACAAGTTTGTATTTTGTTTCATTCTCAAATTCACTTTTTATATAGAGGTGAACTTAGATTCCTTTAGTGAATAAAATCTTTGGTTTGGTAGTAGTCAAATAATTGAGACTTCTTACAAGTTTGTATTTTGTTGCATTCTCAAATTCTTTTTTTATATAGATGTGAACTTTAATGTGTATATAAATGGTTCAAAAGAGTAACCCTCGACTAAAATGCACATATATATAATCACTTAAATGTAGAGCTTCCATGCATATATATACCAACATTATATACTAGCATTCAATAAAAGCCAACAAAACGCATACCCCAAGTAGCTATATTCAACCCACATAAATCTTTAACACTGCATATATATATATATATATATATAAAGCACAAACTAACCAATGCACATGTAACCTTCTTATGATTCCAACAACAGAGACCACAGTACTTGAATGGACTCAAATACACAGACTCAACACTCCATTCCCAGGTATCAGTCAATCTGTGGATACTGCCTAAAATTCATGGTCATAGAATATTCAACGAATATATAACATGAGTTCAATGCATAGTCTTCAATGTTATCAACCCATGTGAAGAGAACCCATTTAAAAGAAACAAGCAGCACATAACATTAACATAGATTTCAAACCAGCCTGACATCAATGTAGATTACAAGGGTTTCAACGCATTCTTCAAGACTGTTCAATGAATATATAATCTCACTATTCAACGCTCCATTTCCAATAAGCGCTTCAACATTAGTGTACGCATAGAGAACACAAAACTCAAAGCACCATTTACAATAATTTAATCAAAGAGAGACCACACTATTCTTATCACTGTATTTACAATAATTTCTTAAATCTCAACATTAATTTAATTTTTTTCGGAGGAAATTTCTAGATGACAAATTTATATTTACTTGCTATTTCACTATGTATAACCAAGTAAACTTTATAAGAATCAAACAAACTTAAGATGATGATGTCAATCAGGGATGATTCACCATTTTTGGAGTAAAAAAATAAAAATATTAAAAAATAATAAAATAATAAAACTAATTTTCAACTCGTATTTTCACCTTATCTCCTTAAGGTTTTACTCAAATTTCAAGGGGAGTACTCGTTGGATGCAAAATTTAATTCTTTATCCAAAGAGTACCCATGTTTACATGATTTTTTTCATGTATTTCTCATTTTTTGTGTAGCAAGGTCCATCGAAAGTATGCAACATGTGTACTCTTTGGACAAAGAATCAAATTTTGTATCCAATGAATGTTCTCTTTCGAAATTTGAGTAAACCCATAGAGAGATAAATTGAAAATACGAGTTGAAAAAATAGTTTTTTTTCTCTTTTCCCTCTAAAATTTGATGATGTAACGTAATATTACTTTATTATTTCCACTATTATTTTATAATTTCCTTAAGACACCCATTTTAGACCTCAAAGTTTCCCTAATGATTTTTTTTTTCAGAAAAATGTAAAATGATAATAGGAGTATTAAATGAAATGTTAGTTTATAGATATTTATGATTCATAATTCACTATAATGGAAAAACAATATAAAATTAATATTAAACGTAATAAGGTATGGGAGATTAAATATAATGAATAAATTAATTGGGTATTCTAATGGGTATTTAATTATAGAATAGAAGAATATTGAGTATAAAGTTGCTCTAAATGGGTATTTAATTATAGATGATGGTTTGTGGTCTCATCAATTATAATGACGATAATCAAAAGGTTACGAATTAGGAGTGAAATTGATGGCATAAAATTAATATAAGTTCTCGTATCATTTTTTTATTATGAAAGTTCGGTTTCTATATTAGATTATGAAAAAGTTCCAGGAGTTTAGTCTCCTCTGGTACATGATATGCCATTTTTTGTCTTGATCAAGGGGTTTACAAAACAAAACTACCTCCTTGATCCTTGCTTTGCTACTTTTACTACTGCCTAGTACTGTGCTATTATAGCTTTTTATAAATGAAAATAGCAAAAAGATGCATTTACAATACATTTAATCTATCATTATGTGCTGGATGTGTCTCGCTGTAGATTCCTCTGGCTGATCATCTCTTGCTTCCTGCTTGACGCTAGAAGAGCTGGTGGCAACTACATTTCTCTTATCCATCATATACTTGAGAATGGAGATGGATTCCTCTGCGTGTGCGCAGCGATTAGAAAACTGCCTAAACTGCTCTTGTAGGGATGATGCTCTGTGCATAAACAGTTGTATCTCCGCCTTATATTTGTCATTCATGAGACGGTTTTGTTCATGGAGCCTTCGGTTTTGCTCTTCAAGACGTCGATCATGTTCTTCCAATCTTGTTTCCAGGAGCTTTTGCTTCTCATCTAGGGCAGTCTGTTGTGTCCTAATCTCCTCTAGTTCTACCTGTAAGTCTGCACAGTGCAGACAATCCTCGCTGCACGCCATATTTGGAGAGAAGGTGTGGTAGGTGAAGTTGCAGAAGACAGGAGCACGGTAGGTAAAAAAATTTAGAGCGATTTGAGGTGGGATGTCAGGTTCAAACAGGTTATTGTAACAGGCGGGAGTTTGGAGATCAGAGCCCGCGGAAGTTATCCGTTCTGCTTTGTTTAGGTAACGGGTGCTGAGAGGGTAGTACCAATAGAGAAAGTTCGCGGAGGGGGAAGTGAAGAAACGGGTGTTGAGGGAGGAATGGCAATAGAGGGAGTTCGGGGAGGAGGTAGTGAAGCTTGAGGGGAGGAGCTGCCAAGGAGATAAAAATAGAAGACCTGAGAGGTTGGCTGAAGGGAAATCAACCTCACTGACCCGAGCTTTAGAAATCCTGTTTGACCCAAAGAAACTAGTTAGCGTAAAGAGATGCAGGAATTGAAAGAGCGATACCAGAGTGGAGTCGCGCCAGGATGAGGGTAGATTCTTCGGGTCGCTCTGAGAAGACTCACCCGTTTCCAAAAAGAACTTCTTCATAGTGCCTGTGTTGCCAAGTAAATGCTGATGGGTATTGAAATGGGAGCAGTGAGATGGTTTTGTAGGCTGAAGCGGGCTGAGATCAGATTCCCGAGAGAGTTTCTGGCTCACGAGAAGGGTACTGGCCTGAACCAAATCCTTCAGTAAATCCTTCATCGCTGATCCTTTTCTGCAAGTGTCGGCGTTGAGTTGATTACTGTTTCTTGTGCTCGAGTGATTGCTGCTGCCTGGGATCGAGTGAAACTGCTTTTCAGTGCTGAGATTGCAGTAGAGTGTCCTGCTCCTCAGGCGTCCTTTTCCTTCGCACGCTTGTTTGACCAAGCAGTGCAAGACGTTGTAATTTTGGTTTTTCTTCATGGAATGGGGTGGAAACTGTCGATTGCATTGCACCTTAATGCTCCTGTCGTTCTTCCGCAAGAATTATTCGCTCTTATATTTGCCTGTTTATTTAGGATTCGAAGGACATGGTAAAACTGAATGTCTTCAAAATTTTTGAGGAAGATCTTGATGCAATTTATGTGCTGTTGAAGGTTGCAGTTGGGAGAGCTCTAATTATGGATCATTAGTCGGATTATAATTGCAGAGTCCCCAAAAACTATGGCCCTTTTAATTCCCAGATTCTTTAGTTGAAGAAGTCCTTGGTATAAAGCTAATGCCTCTGCATCATTATTGGTTTTTTCTCCAAGACTCCATTCGTAACTGCAGATGTTGTCCCCTGCTTCGTTCACAATTACTCCTCCCGCTCCTGCTTGGCTTGGGTTCGATTTAGAAGCCCCGTCGAAATATAGTGTTGTGCAATTGTTGCTCTGTGTCCACCTCTTAAATTCCTGAGCTGAGAGCCTAATTTCCCAATCCTTTGTGTGAGTGTGCTGGAGTCTGTCGATCTTTTGGTTCCCCTGATTTTGTCCTGGTCTTTCCAGGATGTAGCTAATAACAGCTCTTTCCTCCACTGTATAATCCTCTGCTTGAATTTTCCCCGTGTGTTTAGCTGCTATTGCCTCCTGAGCCAAAATGTGTGCTTTGCTACATGTAGTTCGAACATTGGGCTCTTTGTTTTGGAAGATTTTTTTGTTCCTGGATAGCCAAATTATCCATAATAGGGAGTGAGGAATAGAGTCCCAAATTCTTTTCACAAGCCTGCTCCTTTTTTCCTTCCAAGGGCAGCTTTTTTTCCATTCATACAGTGCCTCAACAATGTTTTGCTGAGGTTGCCAATCTATATTGCCCAGGGAAGACATTTTTACCCAGGATCTTCTGGCGAAGGGGCAATCTATGAATAAGTGGTATATTGTTTCCTCTGCTGAGCAGCAATTGGGACATCTGGATGGGCCATTGATCCCTCTCTTGCTTAGATTCTCTGCAGTGAGGACTTTGCCTTTTAATAACAGCCATGTGAAAATTTTTATTTTTGGTATGGCATCTGATTTCCAGATTATTTTCCAGTGATTCCAGATGGGTATCTGATATGTGTTATTGTAGATATGTTGATGCCCTGACTTGATGGTATAACTTGATCCTGAAGGATCCCAACGGAGCCCATCAGCTGCATCTTTTTTGATTGGGGCTCTATTGTGAAGGTGAGCTTTGAGGGCGGTGAAACTCGCTTCCAAGGTTGCTGGGATATCCGGAAAATCCCAATCTGTCCAGGCATGAGAGTTTGGGTCCCAATTCAAGATTTGTCCAAGCCTATGGATGCCTTTGCTATTGAGAAAGTGAATGATAGGGAGAGCTTCTTCAATAGTGTTTAATGGTTGAAGTCCCATAATCTTATCAGTAGCAAAGTTGATGTTGTCCCCTCCTCCAGGGATTTTTGATGTGTTTTGCCTAAGGATTTGGACTGCTTTCTTGCATAGATGCCAAATTTTGGAGGAGTCCCTATTGGGGATGCCTTCTTCGAGTAGCCTCTGTCTTGTATTATTGAGATATTTGCTTTCCATGACTTGCTTCCACCACGCTGTTGTTCCAGTGATTAGCCTCCAAGCCATCTTAATCCCAAAGGCTAGATTGAGAATTTTAGGAGCTCTTATTCCAAGGCCTCCTCTATCCTGAGATTGGATTACATTTTTCCAACTGACCAGGTTGAATCTATTCTTTTCTTTTTTCCCCCCTTGCCACAGAAAGTTTCGAAGGGCAACTTCCAATTCATGATGAAAAATAACAGGGGCTTGATAAAAAGTGAATCGATAGAGGGGAAGGGAGGTTATACCTGATTTGAGCAGAATTAATCTGCCCGCTGGATTGAGCCAATGTGTTCCCCATTGCTGTGTTAGCACTTGAAATTTTACCTAGGCTGAGATAGACAAATCTCAAGGCTACATCAAACCATTCAGCCTCGTAGCTAGCCCTACGAGGCAGGAGAAGGCTCTCTCCGGTCAAACTCGGTGGATTTTTCAATAGGATGAGTTGACCAATTAGAAACACTGATATTAGGCTAGTAAACTGATAAGGAGGGTTGATTTAAAGTTTTTGGGGTTTTTGGTGGCAATTGGAGGGAGTGCAATTCAAGGTGCGGGGATTGAGCTCAGATTTTGCGGGTGGGTCTTTGGGGCAAGGTAGGAGTTTGTGCTGATGCCTTTAGCTGAGATGAATGATCAAGGAAGAAAAAGAGAAGCTAAAGAGGGAAAACAATGACTTTGAATCCTCTCTAGACAGTGGAAAACATAAACATTAAACAAATTTCAAAGCTGAGCATGGCAAGCATGAATTCAAACTTTATCACTTCATTTGTTTAATAAGCTGCAGTAAAGAAAGAGATGGAACACATAAACACACTTACAATTACAATGAGGGAACACACCATCAACACAAGAGTCCACAAGAATCCCAATGATGTCTGCAAAACCCTGGTCTTCCTTTTCCTCAAATTGCAGAGATACAAGTAAAATATACACTAGGAGCTTCTCTCTCAAGAGTCCAACCTTCCAACCCCTCAAAATGATTGAGAAAATAAATAATATAGGCAAGCCAACCTCTTCCCTTGCCTCTAGGGGTCGAGCTCACTATCCTAGGAGCTGTTTCAACCACTTCTAAACTAAGCACTACAAACTAGGCAATCATAACAACTTGCCTCTATAAACTTGGAAATCAGTTCATGCATTTAATTTTTACCCTTTACATGAATGAATCTTCTAGAAGTGTTAAACAAGAGTAAAAGTGTCTTAGAGTTGCCATAATTACATCAAAGATAATCATTTTTTACCCCAAAAAGTCAAACTGAAACCAAAATGCGTTTTCTGGGCTGAACTGGTCAAATCTGGCAAAATTTCCTCAAAAGGTTGCACACATTTTCTCAAAGGGTCTCACACTTTTGCAGCTCTGTTTGGAGGCCTTCCCGTTATCAGAATTGGGTGCATGAGAGCTCGTTGGAAAGGTCTGCGAGTCTACTTTCCAACCCAACTGGAATTTTGAATTCGGAGGTCATTTTCCCTGTCAAAACTTAATTCTCCCAAAACTGGTTTCTGCAACTCAAAAAAGGGGCAGAAAGTCAAATTTTGCATGCATTTTGACCTTTTGGAGGCCCAGAACTCGATGAAATTTCCTACTCATGGATGAGAAAATGTAAATTTTCATGCCAAATCCAAAGATTCTAAGTTTTTTCCAAACGGAGCTACGATGACAAAGGGTCTCGCCCTTTGAGAAGCCAAAACCTGTAAATTGCACAAAAAATTCACAAATGACAAAATTTTCTCCAAATTTCTTGAAATTTGGGCTGGGAGTCCTCAATCAAGTACCATGCTCATTCAAGGCCTTGGCCAAAATTTGGAGTGGATCGGACGTTTTCCTTTGTTTTTGTGCTTTGGCCAACCGTCCTTGGAGCATTTTCATTTTGGCCTTGCAAACATGCATCCTCGCCCAATAGTGATTTTTCATGTTTCTCAACAGCTTCTTCTCTTGGTTGGCCTTAGCCAACAGCCTCTCCAAATGTGCATTGACCTGGATGAGCATGGATTCTCGCTCAGCAGGCAATGAATAACCGGGCCTCCTTCGGTTTAGGACTCGGTCACTACGAATCCTCCACAACTCATCAAGCACCTTTTCCTCCTCTAGCATTTGCATTTCATTTATAAAATAATATGGGAAAAAGGGATGAACCTATAAGTGTGAGTGAAAGGGAAAGGAGGGAAACAAACCAAAGAGAAAAATAGCTTGAAACAACACAAAGCCTAGCACAGTTTGCTCATTAACATTGCAGCCACCTAATGTCCTTTCACTTGCATGATTTGAGGTTAAAATCATAGCATGAGGGCTTACATCCATCACCAACCTCCAAAACAATGTGTAAAGGGCCTACCTTGAACAAATTTGATGACTTGAAGGAAGATTGGGCAATCGTTTTGAAGTCTGCCGCAAGACAGCTCAAAGGGTCTCGCAGGCCGCTCAAAAGGTCTCGCACTGCCCAGAAGGTCGCGCAAGCCTCTCAAAAGGTCTCGCACATTGGCAGTTCTGTTTGAAGGCCTTCCCGGTGTCAGAATTGAGCAAAAGTGGGCTCGTTGGAAAGGTCTTTGAGTCTAGTTATCATTTTACCCATCAAGCAAATCATTTGGCCAACCAAGCTAGGAGAAAATTTGATTTTCCCAAGGTCACTTCAGAGGTGTCTTTGATTCTCCTGAGGCAATGGTATTCTTGACATTTCTCTCAAACCATGACACCTGTACAAAAAGTGAAAGAGGTTTTTCTTTTTTGGCATGTTATGGAGAAAAACCTCTCTCAGTTTTCCAAAATTCATCTTTGACTGCTCTGAAACATCATTTGAGTGAAACTTGTCCCAATGTGTGAAACAAGGAATTCTGTCGAAATGAAGCGAAATGAAGGGGGCAGGGGGCTTCTAAATTCTTGGGGAAATTTTTGGGAGTGGGGAGGGAGGTTAGGGAGCAGGGGAAAGTGTAATCTCAGAGATTGAGTGAAGGGAAAGGGTCCAAAAGGGCAAAACACAGACCCAAACTAGAAAATTGCCAGGTTGTAGCTAGAAACTAGGGTTTGTGGAAAAATAAGGAATTTGGCGGATCTAAGGGGTGGGAAGTATTTGATAAGGTACTTTAAGGATAGGGGAAGGTGTATGAACATCAGGAAACAAGTTTTTCAATTGATTTGACCGTCCAAGAGAAATTGGCTTCAAAACCCTAGGAGAAAGAAATGAACTTGCCAAGGCACAACTGAAGCATGAACAAGATGTAAAATGACTCATTAGACACTGACATGATAATGACAACCCCATAAATGATGATATAATTAGCTGAATGATGACATGGACCGACATTTGGACAACTTTAGAAGGAGTTAAAGCAAACCCTAGACCTAATGCCTAGTGACCAAATTTTGATTGAAGACTCCCTGAAATGACAAAATTTGACCTTAACACTCTGAAACGACTTTGTAAGAGCATATTTGATCACTGGAGGAAGGCTGGAAAGACTGACACTAACATTGGCTCCAATGGGAATGGTAGCTCCTTGAAGGTGCCAAGAACTTTAGACCTCTGGGAGAGCAGACCAATGCTTTCAGCCATTGGGCAATGGAGTCAGAAACTCAAACTAAAATGCATGACTGAAAACCGACTCAAACTAACTTAACAACAAGACTGAAAATGGACTAACAAAGGACTCATGACTCAACTAAAAATTGACCAACACAATCAACCAACTGAAAATGATGCTCAAAGTGGAGCTTATTCATCACAACCTACTCTAACAGTTTCATTCATCACCTGATCAAGTGAAATGGAACAACCAATGCAACCAAGTAAGTATCTCATCTGTTGTTTGAAATCTCCGCAAGTGCTCGCTTATGACCAAAAAGAAAGAACTACTGAAAGGCAAGTCCCATAACAACTTAGAAACCGATCCAATGAATGATACGGATGCTCTATCCACCTCCAAAAACACTGCATAAGGATCTTGAAATTCAAGCACATTGAAACTTAGCTCATCCAATGGATTACTTCTCGTTTCCTCATACCATGAATGCAAACTTTGATCTGAGCCTTGTGACGAGACCTCTGCTAAAAATGACAAAGAACCTGGTTGCCGGATCAAATTCATATCAGCACATGTTTCAAGCTCACATGTTAATGGAGAAAGACTTTGACTGCAAACCTCATCCAAAGCATCAGCAATTGGATCATGAAAAACTTGAAAAGACTGCTGCAATGTATCATCTTTTTCTTGAGAGATTTTATGACGATTCTGCCTTATAAACTGAAATGCTTCGAAACAAAAGGGTATAGAATCTTTCGGCATCATCAAATCATCTTCCACAGCTTCATCTATAATCTTCCCTTCAATTTCATTTGGTGGCTGCAAATCTGATGCTACAGGATGCTCAAGAATGTTGTTATCTGTCTCATCCTCAACATTAACAGTGAGAGATTGCTTATTTGTTATAGGCTGTTCATTTGAAGATTTACTATGCAATCTACCCTTCAAAATCTGAAATGATTCAAAACAAAAAGGTAGGGAACCTTCTTGTATCATTTGATCAAATATGTCAACTTCCATGCCTTCATCTGCAACTTGACAATCAATGGCATTTGGGGGCTGCAAATCTGAATATGAGAAGTCTTGAACACGACTTTCTTTGCTCTCAAGATGCTTCAAATCAAGACTTGTTGACAACTGATCTTTGATTGCATGGTAGTTATCTCTGATGAACTGAAACGAATCAAAACAAAAAGGTAAAGATCCTTCACTTACTTCAAAATTTGCTGCACTTTCCTCATCGCTGTCATAGCTGATATGTGATGGCTGAACATTGTATTCAAGCTGCTGAAACTGAACTTTTTCCTCCCACAATCTAGCTGTTGGTTCGTCTGTAAGATTAGCTTCTTTTTGGAGAACATAATCATCATCATACTGATCATAATGAGGCAAATCATCACTATAAAACACGTCATCAAGCATGCAGGTCATATCAACAGTTCTTTCTTCACCAAGGTGATCTATACAAAACAATCATTATCAGATCTATGACAACTAGGATAAGAAACAAAATGTTTTGGAGCAACAACTTGTTCTTCTTCAATCAGCGAGCCATGAACATCATAATCATTCCTTACGGTGACCTTCTCCATCATCTTTTCTACTACACTTACCAAAATGTCAAGCTTCATCTCTAGAGATGTCGATTCGGCCGGATCTATGTTTTTCATCTCTTCTTCCTTCATCCTTGCCCTTCGGATCAGCAGATGAGCCTCTACATTTACTGCACTGTTTTGCATCTCGTGAAGTGTTGCAATATCCCTTTCGCGCAGCTGAAACTCCATCTCCGGATCAAAGGCACCCGGGTAGTGCAAGAGAGCCGATCTAGGAGTAGGTCTTATATCAACTGGCATCAAATAATAAACTTGATTAAATTTGGCATAAAATTGTTGTACTGTCTCCCCTGGCAATCTTTTCAAATGGTTATACTCTTCTACAATCAAGAAAAGGTTTTTCCCGATCATCCACCTGTCGAGAAAAACTTTGACAAACTACTGGAAATCTGAGATGCTCGCATCAGGCAGGGCTTTGAACCAACTCTTCACTTTGGCTTGCAAAGAAAGAGCAAAAAGCCTAATACTAACATCTTCATCATCAACTTCAAAAAGATCTAAAAAATTCTCAACATTCTGCACATGTTTCTCAGCGTTGACATTCTCACTTTCACCATCAAACCACGGCAAGTATAGACCATAATTTTTGGGGAAAGCATGAAAAAAAGAAGGTAAGACAAGAGGTTTATACCGATCTGGAATTTTACAAGGTGTAGAGGTATGTACAACATACATAAAATCAGTCTTGTTTGCTTGGGGCTCATCAATTCGAAGATGGTCATCACAAAATTTGGAAAAAGGATTTTGATCTAGCTCAAAGGCATGCAAATCTTTGGTTTTCACACTTTTCAAAGGGTAAGAATCAACTGCAGGCCGAGGATCTCTTCTCAAGCATAGTATACTTTGTAAAGCCTTCTTTACATTCTTGGGAAAAGAGAAGAAATAATTTATGACAAAGAACAAAATGTCTTGGATGAAATTCCAACTTGAGTACCTGATCTGTCCATGTTTCATGTTTCTGCTGGTCGAGATCATCCTCCAGTGGAGTCTTTGGATCTGATCTCAAAACTGAATTAGAGTCGCCAAGTAAATGATTTCAGCCTTTCAAGTGTCTGATCGTTGTTCACCATCAACAATCAGATCTGAACTTGATACATGTACTGGGGTAAAGTGTCAATGAAGTGCTATTTTCACAAGCTCATGGAGATTGACTGAAGCAGCGTTTATCTACTTGCGCTGATGCAAAGCAAGAGCGCTTTCGAATGCTACCTGGCGTAACTTCAGGCTCCGTCTAAGACTTATGAAGCAAACACATCAATCCACAAACAAGTTTGTTCTTTCCAGTATGGTCGCCAATATGTTAGCACTTGAAATTTCACCTAGGCTGAGATAGACAAATCTCAAGGCTACATCAAACCATTCAGCCTCGTAGCTAGCCCTACGAGGCAGGAGAAGGCTCTTTCCGGTCAAACTCGGTGGATTTTTCAATAGGATGAGTTGACCAATTAGAAACACTGATATTAGGCTAGTAAACTGATAAGGAGGGTTGATTTAAAGTTTTTGGGGTTTTTGGTGGCAATTGGAGGGAGTGCAATTCAAGGTGCGGGGATTGAGCTCAGTTTTTGCAGGTGGGTCTTTGGGGCAAGGTAGGAGTTTGTGCTGATGCTTTTAGCTGAGATGGATGATCAAGGAGGAAAGAGGAGAAGCTAAAGAAGGCAAACAATGACTTTGAATCCTCTTTAGACAGTGGAAAACATAAACATTAAACAAATTTGAAAGCTGAGCATGACATGCATGAATTCAAACTTTATCACTTAATTTGTTTAATAAGCTGTAGTAAAGAAAGATATGGAACACATAAACACACTTACAATTACAATAAGAGAACACACCATCAACACAAGAGTCCACAAGAATCCCAATGATGTCTGCAAAACCCTGGTCTTCCTTTTCCTCAAATTGCAGAGATACAAGTGAAATATACAATAGGAGCTTCTCCCTCAAGAGTCCAACCATGAAAATGAGTAAGAGAAGGCATAATATAGAAGATCTAACTCCTTTCCCCACCTCTAGGGTTCGAGCTCAGCTTCCTAGGAGCTGTTTCAACTAATTCTAAACTAATCACTAGATAATAGGCAGTCAAAACAACTTGCCTCTAAAACTTAGGAAACCTATCCATGCATTAAATATTTACCATTTACATCAAGGAAACTTCTAGAAGTGTTCAAGGAGAGTAAAAGTATCTAAGTGCCATTAAAATTACACAAAAATCCATCATTTACATGCCTCAAAAGTCAACCAAAGTAAAAACAGTGTTTTGCTGGCCGAACTGGTCAAAACAGTGAAATTTCCCTGAGTGGTCGCGCCCCTCACTTTGACTGGTCGCACGCATTGACAGCTCTGTTTGAGGGCCTTCCTGGTGTCCAAATCAGGTGCAAGATAGCTCATTGGAAAGGTCCGTGAGTCTACTTTCCAACCCCACTGGAATTTATGAATTTGGAGTTGATTGGACCCCTCAAAAGTCATTTCTCCCAAGGAAGCTTTCTGCAACTCAAAAAAGGGGCAGAAAGTCAAAATTTGCATGTATTTTGAGCTTTTGGGAGCCCAAATCTTCATAAAATATAAAACCCATCCATAAGTGTATTTTTGCATGAAAATTCCAAAAATGTAGAGTTTCCCCGTTCTGAGCTGTCCCCATGACTGGTCGCGCACGAGGTGAGACCACTCAAATGGCCAAAACCTGTAAAATTCTCAAAAATGCCAAAAATGCCTCAAAACTATCAAAATTTCTTGGGTTTGCTGCTAGGAGGAGGCTAATGAGTATCATGGTGAGTGAGAGAAGCCTCGGTCAAGATGCGGAGTGGGTTGGTCTTCTTCTTCCGTTTTTGTGCTTTGGCCAACCACCTTGGATCCGGCGATTGTAATTTTGACATTTCTCTAAAACCTTGACACCTGTGCAAAAAGTGAAAGAGGTTTTTCTTCTTTGGCATGTTATGGACAAAAAACTCTCTCAGTTTCCCAAAATTCATCTTTGACTGATCTGAAACATCATTTGAGTGAAACTTGCCCCGATGTGTGAAACAAGGAATTTTGTCGAAATGAAGCGAAATGAAGGGGATAGGGCGATTCTAAATTCTTGGGGAAATTTTTGGGAGTGGGGAGGGATGTTAGGAAGTAGAGGAAAGTGGAATCTCAGAGATTGAGTGAGGGGAAGGGGTCCAAAAGGGCAAATCACAGGCCAAACCTAGAAAATTGCCAGGTTGTAGCTAGAAACTAGGGTTTGTGCAAAAATGAGGAATTTGGCGAATCTAAGGGATGGGAAGTGTTTGATAAGGTACATGAAGGATAGGGGAAGGTGTATGAACATCAGGAAACAAGTTTTGCCGATGATTTGACCATCCTAGAGAAAATGGCTTCAAAACCCTAGGAGAGGGAAATGACCTTGCCTGGGCGCAACTGAAGCATGAACAAGACGTAAAATGACTCATTAGACACTCACATGATAATGGAAACCCTATGAATGATGATAGACTCAGCTAAATGATGACATAGACCGCCATTTGGACAAGTTTAGAAGGAGTGAAAGCAAACCATAGACCTAATGCCTAGTGACCAAATTTTGCTTGAAAACTCTTTGAAATGACAAAATTTGACCTTGACACTTCAAAATAACTTTTTAAGAGCATGTTTGATCACTGGAGGAAGGCTGGAAAGACTGACACTAACAACTTGCCTCTCTGAATTCACCCAAGGATGAGTAAGAGATCATGAAATATCAAAGTGGAACCAAGAACTATCTGTGAAAAGACACTAACCAAAATCCTAGAAGCTGATTCACCCCCCTACAAATATCTATATATGGATCCCTCATCCTAGAGATCCAAAATGATGGAATTTTGTATTTTGTAAGGAAGTGTTGTTGGTTTCTCTGTGAAGCATTGTATTGTTGGGTGATCTAGCTTTTCATGAGGTGAAGAGGGCTTTCATGCTGGGAGGATGGCGCTGGATTAGATAGCTGGGTTGTAATCCTCTCTTCTACTACTCCTATCAGTAAAGCTATTTGATTTTTCCTCCATATACTTGTATATCTCTGAATCTTGTATTTGTGTATGCATTTTTATGGTTAATGTACATCTGATCCTATATTGTTTACAGTTATAGATCTCTATGCTTTGATGGTATTTTGCTACTTTGACTCTACAGGTGTTGTTTGAAGTGGGACAAGTGAGGAAGGAGTGGTGAAGCTCTATCAAAGGAGGGGGAAACAAGTAAGGAGCCAAGCGAATGACTAAGGTTGGTGCTCTCTACTTCTCTCTCATCTATCTCTCATAAAGGAAAGCACAAGTTACTTTGAATTGTTTGCTTCTAATATAGCTACCTGTCTTAGTGGGACTAGCAACTCTAAATAGACACCAGTTTTCTTAGAAACACCCATGTCAACATCTTCCATGCCCATTGCAATGTCTTCTATGTCCTTGTTAGGTTCCAGGTCTACTACCTTTCCCTTCTCCTCCGCAGTGGGATTTTTTTTCTGTTGGTGTTTTATAGGCGATGCGCACATTGGATGTGCCACTTTTTGCTTATCCTTCTTTGGTTTTGGACCCTCTCTAGTCGGCATAGGCCTTGGCCTAGGTGTTATTAGTGATTTTGGGACTTTTATCGGTAACTCTACACTCACTACCTCCAAGGTAGCTCCCTCAGCTTCCATCGCTTCTTCAACACTTGCGGTCTCCATAGGTAACAACATGATGCTAGTTAAGAGATTCTAAGTTTCCTTTGGGAATTTCTCAAACACTGAACTCACTACTAAAGCCTCGAAATAGTCAAGCTTCATGTGCACTTGATAGCTCAACACCTCAATTCTCAAAATACCAAGTGTTTTTTGTTGGTCGGCCATCTGCAATTTATAGGAAATTTCAAACTTCAATCTGATCATCCTCCCCAAAATTTGTTCATAAATGTTAGAGTGACAAAAAATTTTCAAATATCTTTCTCTAAAATTCCAACTCAATTGTCGCCCACCTCACTCCATTTAGTTGATTTCCCACTGTCAAATCATGAACATTAACCATAACAGTCACTTTCTAGCTTCCCTACATAGTCTCTCTTTCAATAGTACAGCTCCCCTCATGCTTCTGTTGACACTTTGACAATCCTCCATTTTGTGGAGTACCCCAATCGCGTAACTCTCCAACTCTGGCAGTGTAATTTATAGTCCCATGCCTCCTCTCAGCTATCTGAAGTGCTAAGATTGTTCTTCTACCATATAGTCATCTAGTAGAATCCCTGGTGTATGGCTTCAATCAGCTACCATTCACCTTCCCTAGAAATGGCTCCCCTTTCAACTTCACCAACTAAACTACTCCACCATAGGTAATCTCCTTGCTAACATAGGGCCCAAGCCAATGCATCCAAAATTTTCTTGGAAATTTATCAAACTTGTTGTCATATAATAACACTAAATCACTTACCTCGAAGGTGTGTAGTTTGATGTGTCGATCATGCCACGCCTTTTCGTGCTCCTTTTGAACTTGTTGGTGGAATTCAACAAAAAACCTATCTTCTTCCAGTTCTGTTAGCCGCACAAACCTTTCTTCCATCACTCTGTGATCCCCATTCTTGTGAATTTTTCTATGCGTAGAATAGGTTCAATGTATTCCATTCGCATCATAGCTTCAACACCATAAACCGACCTGAAAGGCATTTATCCAATCAACTTCTTACAATTTGTTCTGTAAGGCCATAGTATCATGGTATGTGTACATCCCAGTCATTTATTTTTGGATTTCAAACCTTCATTAGCACGCTCTCCAATATCTTATTAAATTCTTCTATTGTTCCATTAGCCTGTGGGTGATATGGCATACTCTTATGATGGTAAACCTAAAATTCCTCTATCAATCCACTGATTGTTTCATTAAGAAAATGCATACCACGATTGCTCATCAAACTTTTCGGACAACCAAACCTCATCAGCGTATACCCAAAGATGAATTTTGTTGTTGTTGTGCTTGTATATTAATTCACAAGTTGTGCTTCCACGCATCTGGTTAAATACTGAGTCATTGTAATGATGTACCACACACCCGTCTTCTTTCCTTGCAATTGAATTAGTCCTACAAAGTTAATCACCCACTTCTCGAATAGCTATCATGATTTCTATGGATTCAATGGCATCTCATCCCTTTGTGATGGTCTGTCAGTCCTTTGGCATGCATCACATGCCTTACAATATGCTTTTGAATCCTTATGCAATGTCGGCCACCACAACCCAGCATGTAGAATCTTCTGTGTTGTTGTTTTTCCCTCAAAATTTCCTCCTACAACTCCTCCATCAACCTCAATGAGGATGTTGTTTCATTCAAATTTTGGCACATAACGTTGCACTATTTCATCTAATCCCATTTTATACAAGTGCGCTACAATGACAGAAAATTCTGCTGCGCACACCAACAATTCCTTCTTTTGTTGTCTAGTATATCCCTCGGGAGTCATTCCCATCGTTAAGAAGTGTATAATATCTTCAAATTGACTATCCGCGATGTGCACCATAAAGACCTACACATCAGGTAGTCCTTCCTCCAAATTAGTAGGCTCCTCTCTTATTTCATTACACGATAGATGATCTGGCCCGACATTCAATCATTTTGGTTTCACAATAACCTCAAAATCATATTCCTAAAATAGGAACAACCATCTGCATATTCCGTGCCCCCCACATAGGCTTGCTCACCAAGTACCTCAATACAAAATGGTCTATATATATCATAAAGTGTCCACCTAGCAAGTAGTACCTGAACTTATGGAGCACATATACGATAGTCAGACCTTCGCGCTCTGTCACTGAATAATTTTTTTGAGCTTTGGATAGCTTCCTACTTGTGAGTGGAATAGTATGACCTAATCCTACCTCACTGGCATGTGTCAGTGCTTCTCCTAGCGCAATGCATGACACATCTACATGCACATGAAATTCCTTCTTCCAATGTGGGAATACTAGGATCGGTGTGATGACCATTTTCTCTTTCAGCACATCCAAGCTCCCCTGACATTCTTCATTCTAGCAAAATGTAGCATCCATTTTTAGTATTTTCTCCATTGGTGCACTGATCTGGGCATAGCTTTTGATGAAATTTCCATCATATCCTATATGCCCCAATGTTGTGCGCAACTATTTCACACTTCTTGTTGCCTCCAAATTGATTATAACCATGATCTTCACAGGGTCTACCATCAATCCTTGTCTACATACTACATGACCTAGCAGGATCCAAAATGGGACATAGAACAAACATTTGTTCAGATTGAATGTGATTTGGTACCTCCAGCATGTATCTAGCATCAAGCGCAGACTTGCTACATGGCCCTTTACCATGCAAAACATTGTGTAATCATCAAAGTATACCTCAAGAAATTTGTGAATGAAATCTTTGAATGTTGTGATGACTACACACGAGAATATCGCTGGTGCATTCTTCAGCCCAAAAGGCATCACCATATACTGGAAGCATCCCCATTTAGTTGCAAAAGTCATCTTACTTCTATCCTCCGGCGCGATGTTGATTTTACGGTACCCTGAGTACCCATCGATAAACGAATATGCTTCCTAGCCACTAACATTATCTAGAACCTCATCGATCAATGAAGTTGGGAAATGATCATGCACAGAAGCATCACTCAACTTCTTAAGATCTACATATATATGTATCTCATCCTTTTGTTTGTTCTCATGAACTACCACGGAGCTTACCCAATCAGGATCTTCTACTGGCTCAATGACGCCTGCTGCAAGTATTTTATCCAACTCCAAGTGAAACCTTTATTTATAATTTGGGTTGTGGCGGTAATGAATTTTCTTAATTGGCTTCACGTCCAGTTTTAGAGTGATCTTCATGACACCTAAGTCTAGTATTATCACTTTTAGATATGAAATCTTCTTAGGGAATAGATCCTGGTATTCATGTACCAATTTAACGATCTTATCTACTATTGTGTCAGCCCAGTAGTCTCCAATCTTTGCAAACATTAGCTCTACCTCCGTGCCAATGTTCACCTATCTAGTTTTGAGTGGCTCGGTGATGTCTGAATTCTATAGTTATGGTCCTTCAACTTCGCGATGACCTTTAGCCTCTAGAATATTAATCTTCCTTGGGTCTTCATCTTATTCTTCCATTGTCACATTTTAGCACTCCAGCATGTGGCTCAACTATGTAGTCCAATCAGGTTGAATCAAATCTAGAGCATTCTATGGTATCCTGAAGATCATTGCCTTGACCTCCTACAACACTTCTTCAATACATTCAAACCCATCCTCAAAGCTAAACGTCATCAAAAATCCTTAGTGGAAAACATCCCATTTTTTAGTTCCATGGTGGAGCTCTATCTCCAAGTACCAATTCATCAGTATAACATTCAAGGCATGAAAAAATAGATGTACCCACTTTGGGTGAGGCTCTACTTGATACACTTTAGTCCATCTGGAAAAATGGTCATGCAGGTCATTCCTCCCATCATACTTTTTTGTCAGCGCACTTGTGGGTGAACAAACCGCACTCTCATCATTTTTCTCTACACATGCCAACCATCAAATTGTCCTTGTGCATGCCCCACCATCTCGCAGGCAGAGTGCGCAGTGCCCAATCCAAGTCCTAGAAGTGATGCTTCTCTGGCACTTCTCTTTCAAATGCATAAAAAAATTGATTGAAATCAGTTAAACCATCATAGTAGGGAATATTTCTTATCTATGATGATACACAGTGCAATGACTTGGTCATCATATTACAATGCAACATAGATACTTCATGCAATTGATTCTACCAATGCTTCAACTCTTCATCTGAATCGGATGTGCAGGAACTTTTGTAGTCCCATGCAATATACCCATCTATTGTCGAATTTAGCCAATCTTGATCTCACATCATTATCTTGTAAATCTAGTCTAGATCGCCATCACATTCATAATTGCGGATGGGTTCAGTATAGCGCGGTCCTTCTATAGGGTCTACAGGCACCACTATGCGGAGTGATTTCTTCTCAAATATCATCTTCTGCATATTCAAATTGATTATGCCATTCATGTCTGTGGCCGTATCGATTGCAAGTAGGGCGGGGTAGGGATTGTTGTCATCGACAATCTCTATTACTTCAAAATTATCTAGTGCACTCACACCCTCAATATCAACTATTACTCCCTAAAATCTTCCCATGGGGATGTTTTTTGTTGATTTTCCATCCTTAACTGAATTGGAGACCACTGTAGCATAGGTCTCCACATCCCTTCCCATGTTTGTTTAGGAAAAACATTCGCTTCTGACCCCAGATCTAGAATAATTTGATCCATCTCATATTCTCCTATTTGCGTAGTGAACCTCATCTCACGGCTCGTTCTCACCTTGAGCTTGCCAATCTTCCTCACTATTTGCAGTCTGTCAATAAAATTTCCTTCACAGCGCACATATTGATTAACTCTTGCAGCCCTTTCACAACCTTTCTATCGTGCAACAACTTTATACAAGTTTCTAAGAAAGTAGTAATCAAGGACGAATCCACTTCTTCAGCTAGCTTGTCCTGACCTTCTAGGTAGAGGCCTCAATGAAACTTCTCTTCACTTTGATAAATATTTCTCTTGTGAGTTCTAGATCAAACTAGGTCTCTTCTTCTGGTGCTTTGCAGACCCACTCCGCTTCTTCAAGTTGCTTCCCTTTACCTTCACCAATCGTCCCTCCACTCTGCAACACAATATTTACCTTAAGATCTTCCTTGCAAGGCTCGACCCTCATCATCTACAAGTTCTGAGTTAGTTGTTGAGGCTGCACTCCCTTTTGGTGTATCTTAGCTAATAATATAGGGAAATCCTCCATCACGTGGTCAAATTGAGTACAATAGCGGCATGACAGACGAGTCAGATTCAATATGTCTCATGTGTAGTGTCTTGAACCCCCACAATTGTAACAAATGACCTTCCCTTGACCTCTACCAGGTCCTCGTCCACCGCAGCCTTGTCTGCACCCTTGATACTCGATGCGCACTCCCCCAACAGCTTGGTTTGAAGGCCTGGTTTTTGCCTAAACCCTATATGCATGCGTTCTATGCATCATTATTTTGTAGCTATGATAGTTGCGCTCATGATGACCCACTGATTGATAGAAGTTGCAGAAGAGCTATTACGGTGTCTGTACGAATTTATGTAGCAAATGGAAATTGTCTATCGCATGTTTTCTAGCTACTTGACAAATAACACACCATAGTGCAGGTCCTATACTTGGCCCCTTCTGGAGCTTCCAGCCTCAAAGGGATTGGTCCCCTTGCTGCAAAATAATCTACAAAAAATGGACAGTGGTCTTTGTCATGACCCTAGCTTTTGCACTTCAAGCACCAACCTTCTTCACGCACCTTGGGACGAGCTGTTCTATCTTTCTTCAGACTCTACATTTATAGGAAAATGTTATGCAACTGCACATGAATTTGTTGAGCCCCCAGATTAGAATCTTGCATCGGTTTCTCATGCAATCTCATCGAAATTTCTAGGGCTTCCACCTAGGTCCCATTTTTTTTTGTGATAGTGCAACCCTTAGATGAGGTAGGAGAGAAGCTGCAAACCATTCGTGGTGTGTCCCATGAATCATATTCATGCTATCCTCGTGGACTGTATACTTCAACCTTTGATCCAAATCTCAAACTTAGGTCTATTGAATTCCTTATTCACTGTAGTTTAGATATCTGCTAACACAGACGTAAGGTTATGAGTGCAGTAATTAATGTACCGTGTTAGCACATGATCCCACAAAGCACTAACCAAAATTGCTTTCTTCATTTGATCATCAATGTTACCCTCAATTTCCCATACAACCTTTGCGATGAACCAAAACTGGTCAAGATCTTCATTCCCCACACCCTTAAACATTGTAGCTATATTTAGTTTGCCGTATTGAATGGTGGCATAGGTGGCGATGCTGTAGGTGAAGTTGTATGTAGTGGAGGTGAAGATGGAGGCAGTGTGGGTGGATAGGGCATTCACAGGAACCCATGCTTTATCAACCAAACAATGCTCTACAGAGATGCCTGTGCTACTTCCTTATGATTACTTAGAGGAGGTTCAATTAGCGGGCTATATTTAGGGCCTGGTTTCCTCTTGTTCATGAATGTCCTTCCACTTTGTGTTGACACAAACATCAAGGTAGTTACATAACCAACTTTTCACACAAGAGAATTTTAATCCAAGTATTTAATGAGTTTAAATACTTACCTTATGACCATTTAAAGAAGCAGCACTCTTCTTCACTGTAACTTATCGAGGTATTGTCCAAAAACTTTGCCAGAAACCCTCCTATGATACGATCAAGCCAATGATCAATAGTGCATGCAATCTTATCTTCAGAGGCTTCTAATGTTTGCACAAACTCTAGGGTCCATACTGTTGGACCATCAAGCCTCCACCTTCTTTGGTAGTCTGCCAATTTCACAATCCACTCGTACAATTCGACCAAGAAGGAACAAAATAATATCTCGTGTATCTACCTGTACAAGTATCTATCCAACCATTGTTCTTTCGTCAATTGCAGATTCCTATTCTCTTGCACCACGAATTTGTGGATTTTTCTATCCAACCAACCCTCGATCTCCTTCTTAGTTGGATTCCAGTGATGCGACATCACACATATCATTATCCAGATCTCGGTCCCAACAATGGAACCATTTGTTGTCTTGATGGTCCCTGACTAAAGTTCAACATTAATTATCCAAGCAAATCCCTACACTACTAGCCCTTTTACCATCAATCCATAGAGTGTGGACTGAAGTCTCACCCATAGTAGTATGGGGCGATGTAGGATCCAGTTTTCTGCACCCTAAAATAGTTTTGATGTCATTTAATACCCTAACCCTTCCTTCATGCACATTGATAAGCCTTTTAGGGCTTACCAATGAACTTCTCTCATTCGGTTTCGAAACCTTCGCGAAGGTCTGCAATCATCCTTCATGGACCCTAAATAGGCAATTCAGATGCTTACACGCCTCTGTAATTACTCTTACTTCTGTGTCTACCCAGATTAGCTTAAGTATTGGTTACCTTCAACATGCATTACGATTATCTTCGTGTAAACATATATTCTTACCTGTGTTCATATGACAAAGTAAAACACATAGATTCATGCATCAATACATCGTTAAATCATAACCTAGTATTCAACACAACATAATTGCATACATTCATAACAGAAGTAAAGTAGCTCATACATAGATATCTCCACACTAATTCTCTTTATTTATGGTTTGGATCTCCAATACAGACTCTAAATTCCCTACACACATAGCTAAAGGGGTTCGCGTGCTTGGCTACAAACTTCTACCCTACGCCTTTGCACACTCAGCTGGATAACCTCTTCCTACACTAATAATCTTCACTCTTAGCTCTCAGATACCCATTACATCAATCAATTTCCCAAAAACATACCATGAACTGAGCTACCTTATACTCTTCTAAGACTCCATTTTTATACATTCCAGTGGATCTCATAAAGCCTACACAAGCTACCTAAACTAAGGGTGCAAAACCTTTTTTACTATTTACATATTTGCACTCCAGGACAACAAAATGTTGAGACTTTACATTCTTTATAGAAAACTTGGGCCCTTAGCCCCAAAAATTGGGCTTTTAAACCCAAAATTGTCCCTAAGGGATCCGTTCCCAACACTTCTATGACATTCAATCGACATTCATAGCTAGGATGTCTTTTAGTGCATCTAGGGAAGAAAATATCTCATTCTTGGTGGATTTTATGGAGAGAGAAGAATTGAGCAAGCCTTAACTAGCCCTATTTGTTTTACTAGAAGCCTTAGAGTGATTCTTGAATACAGTTCTGATGTCATCATAAGGTAATTGATAGATATATCCTCTAGACAGCATGTTGAGGATTTCCAACATATCCTCCCTCATCCCTCAAAGAAGAACTAGCTTGAGTGATTCAGGATCAAGGGCATAGTTGACCCTCCTATAATTGAGTTGGAATCTCTCCTCATAGTCCTCTAGGGATTCATCATGTCCAAGAGTCATCTTAGATATTTATTCCTTGGTTTCATTGGACCTACAATAGTCCGTGTACTTTCTATTCAAGGCTTGTTGCATTTGGGCCCACGTAGTGATGTTTCCCTAGGCAGACCCATAAATAAGCACAATGTTGCATCTTTAAGGGTAGAGGGGAACAACTTCAGCTTCTTCTCAATAGAGGCATAGTCATAAGTCCTACAAACAACAACAACTTGAAACATGAAGATGTCAGGATCCTCAAAGGTTAAGTAATGGAAGTATGGATGGGAAGCAACACTTATATTCTTCATTCTAGCCTCTCCATTGGTTTTGTTGATGGTTAAAACTCATTGTTCCTCTTTTCAACCATAGTTTTGGTAGGTGAAGTGGGTTCTTCTTCTTCCCCAATAGGTTCTTCAAAATGTTTGGGTTTCTCACGTAGAGGGTCTTCTAACTCCCCTATAGTTAGAGAGGGCAGTTCATGGTCACTGAAGAGGAGTGAAGGTTGACTACTTGAGCGTGTGGGGATTTTTGGTAATAATTTTCCTCGATTATCCCTACTCCTATAAGGCATGAAATATATTTATTTTTTTTCACTTTCAAAACTAAATGAAAAATAAAAAACAGTCCTTAAGTAGAAACAACATCTACTTAGATACCTCCCCCGAAACATCACTAAAAAGTGGTGAACCCTAGTATTTCACTGTTGGGTAAGTTAATTTTTCTTCTGATTACTTTACATTACATATTCAATTCGAGATCGTAGATTTGTAAAGTACATGACAAAATATATGTTAGGAGTTTATTTTTTAGGGTGTGGGGATTTTGGGTAATAATTTTCCTTGATTATCCCTACTCCTATAAGGCATGAAATATATTTATTTTTTTTCAATTTCAAAAATAAATGAAAAATAAAAAACAGTCCTTAAGTAGAAACAACATCTACTTAGATACCTCCCCTGAAACATCACCAAAAAGTGGTGAGCCCTAGTATTGCACTGTTGGGTAAGTTAATTGTTCTTCTAATTACTTTACATTACATAGTCAATCCGAGATCGTAGATTTGTAAAGTACATGACAAATATATGTTAGGAGTTTATTTTTCAATTCTAAAAACAATAAATTGCAATGAAATAAATTTCTACTCTATAAAAAAAATTAAATTACATGAAATGAAATATTGATCTACAAAAACATGAAGAATTAATCTAGGAAAGCATTCAAAAATTAATGTAGGAAAGCATGTAAAATTAACTAGTGCATAAATTTAATCTAATAAATCTTGTAAATTTAATCTAGAAAACCTTTGAAATCTATTTCTATGAAAGAAAGAAACTCTAATCACAAATGAGAATGTTTTAGAATTTAATTTTTTTCTTTTTGTATTTTTATATTTCTAAAGCCTTTGATTGCAATATGGAAAAGAATGGAGTGACAATTAATAACTTCAAAATAAAGCATCTAAAACAAACAAATAAATCAAATCCTATGTGATCATTGAAATGTAAATTATTTCTTGATTAAAAAATATTAGAGAATTGTTAGAGAATTGTGATGACCTCAAAAACTAGATTGATTTAGGTTCAAAATGAGAGATTTATTTCTTAATTTGATGGACAATTCAAATTCCTTTTTCTATTGATATATTCGCTAGCTGAAACATGGAATTTGAATAAAAAAAATACATTTTAAAGATCCTCAGATATCTCCAAAACCGTGCATTGTTCTGAAGAAATTTCCTCATAGCAATTAAATTGGTTAATTCTCCACAAAACCAATGTTTTATTTTTTCAAGATATGTCTTACTTTTACTAGAAACTACATCAGAAGTTGGCTGCTCAAAAATTATTGCTAATCTAAATCACCATTTTTGATCAATTTTTGAAAGATCACAATCACAACATTAAACAAAGTGCTACTATTGGTTTGCAAAAGAAACTAAATTAAAACATAATTAAACTAATATAAACAACATATATTATGAAACTACCTGAATTATAAAACTACTTCTTACAACAAAATAAGATTATAAAACTCTAAAATAAATAACACAAAAACTTATCGAATGTATTTTACTCCATAGTTTGGAATTATGCTCCTGCTGTGCTATTTAACAACCCCCCCATTTATTGGTATAATAGCTAATATTCTATCAATAAATAGGGAACCTTGGTAAAATTCTTCAAAAAACAGATTTAGCATCTAGACACTTTCTTTTAAATTTTTGGAATAAAGCAAGATATCAAGCCAAAACCCTTTGAAAGCTAGAAATATTCACCTTTCGCATATCGTTGAACCAAGTGTGTCAAAGCCTTGTTAACAAGAAAAACATGTGAAAAGTGATCAAAAGGAATCACCATGCTTAACCTAAATATCATTAGGCTTTTTCATTTAGAAACTAAGGCCTAAGGCATTTTCTATTAAAACAAAGGCTTGTATCACATATCACCATTCACAAAGGGTGCATTCTCATGAGACATGTTTAAACATCCGAAATGTGATATTGTGATGAGGCGGTTAACCTTATGGCATCATGTCATAAACACTTAAGAAAGATCTTAAAACTTACAAATCACATGATGTTACAAAATGTGATAAGAGGTTGGACTTGATTAAAGTCTATGTCATAAAGTAGCACTTAAAATCTGCTGCGCAATAAAAAAAAAGCTTTATAAGGTGAAAATTCGATGAAACAAGGTACACTTTAAAGAATAAAGAACACATCACATCTCCTATCCCACAGGAAACTAAAGTACTCTGAGAAAGTGCATAATCAAATATGCGAAAAATATTGCATCACAATCGCAACATCGATGCTTTCACGAATTAAAGCTCTTAATATTATATAATTTTCTTCCCATTTTACGAAGTGGAACATTAATGAGAAAGAAAGCTAGAGATAACAAACCATTGGTGGATATTTATTATGGGTTAATGACATTTCCGTTGAAAAGCGGCTCGACGTGATATGATTTATTTTCATCTGCGTTTCATTCAATCTCCTTTCTTTTCACCTTTTTGAGGTTATTTGTATCATTCATCCTTGTTGTCATTCTTGGTTATTTCTATATGATGTCTTCCGCTCTGCTCCATTTCAGGAAAAATCTGCAGGAAGATTCATTGGAAGCAATGACAAAGAAGGGAAAGGCGATTGCATCTAAAAAGTTAGAAATGATCCCTCTTTTCTCTGATACTACATGAAATAGAGATGAAGGAACCTAAAGTTAGGAGGACATGTATGATTTGTTAGAAGAGGAAAAACCAAGGCCACTAGTAGAAAAGGCCACGACCGATGCTCATGTTTCTTCTGATGCCTCCTACTTCTAGAGATCATGTTCATTCCTACACCACATAGAAGCAAGTTCAAAGATAATCCCATATAGGGATATGGTTAAGTGGATAATTGACGTGGTGGATGTCTTGGAGAAAGAATTCAAGAATCACTCGCAAGAGGTTTACTAGAGCTACATAAGCTCTACAATAAACAATTCCTCGAGCAATTTGTTAAGGAGAATGAAGACCCGGTGGAAATCATGCAGAACTGGACAACAAGTGAAGAAAGGCTAAAAAGGGATAAGACATGTATGTATTTTATGGCATCTATCTCTCCCCCTTATATTTTTACTACATCCAAGCTATGTAGATTTTTCGATAATCCTGATAGCACCAAATTTTCTCCAAAATTGCTTCCATTAATAGATGTAGTCATGAACGCAATGATAATGAATTGGGCTTAAATTTTGTTTGATAACTTAGAAATATCTAGTATGCAATATAGGAGAAAGATAATTCCCTATTTAAGGGTTTATCCCCCATTTTTCACGAGCACCTTTGTTATGGAGACAATCTATTTTAGTTCCGAATTTCCCATTATGGAATGGAAGTGGACTGCTTATGACCCACTTCTTATCCATGCATATCGTAATACTTTGTGGGAGTCTCAGTTTCACCCCCATTTTTTTAATATTTGTGAAGGAGTTATTCTACCTATCCATAAACAAGTCTACAACACAACCTCCCCTAGGTTTTCAAAAGAAGCGGAAGTAGATATCTTACCTATAGCTAGATGGTTTAGGGAGGAAACATTTACCTATATCAGAGCATTTGGGAGCATTGCTTCATCACATGTTCTCCCATACTATATCTCCGACAAGTTAATGGCCATGGAGATAACCTATCAAATAGCTAGGGAAGGTAGGTTGAGCGAAGGATTGAAAGATTTGAAGGAGGTCATTTGGCCTACATTTTCGTTGCAATGTGGTGCGTTTTCACTACATGATTTTAGACATGCATGCAAAGAAGAATATATGATGAAGTCTCTAAAATTAGCTACAATCCCAGGAAGGCAATATGACCCAAATGGGATTGCTAAGAAATTTAGTACTATGGTGAAAGTGAAACCATTCACCCATGAAGAGGATGCCTTCGATGATTTCTTCCTACAAAAAGAGACATTTTCATATGTGACACATAAGGCATCACTACTTTTTTCCCTAGATTATGTTGAAGATTTCCATGTGTATAGAGAGAGGAGATTATTGAAGGTTCCATTAGACCTACAACAAATTGAACCAATAAGGGATTGAAATCCCAGTGTAAGCTTGGAGGATAGATCCAAAGAGAATTCTAAAGAAGAAACCTAAGAGAGATCAACTCACGAGTCAGAGCACTCAAAGCACCAATTTCAAGATGAGGGAGCCAATAATGTTGGGTTGTGTTATATTCTTTCCATGACTAGCCCATGTAGTTAAGAGGGGGGTTAGAAAGGGGGCAGAGCCCCCCCTTTCATTGTGCCAATTGCATAGTGGGTGGACCCAGAGGGGGTTTGAGGGGTGCAGGTAACCCCACTCTATGGGGTCTGGTGCAGCGCCCTGGAAAATTTTGTTTTTGGACCCTATATTAGGTTGGGTGGACCTACCTATTGTTTTGTGCATGATGTTTCACACATGGTTTTTGATGCATTGGTTTTTGGTCCATGGTTTTGGATGTGATGGTTTTCAGTCCATGGTATTGGATGCTTAAGCATGTATAAGTATGTCTTGTAACATTGAAAGGAACATAATGAAAAATCAATCTGGTAGTGTTGGTTTTGGGATCTAGGGGAAAATCTATGTGTATATATGTTTTATGTGTTATGCTCTTGCATTGTTTATTTTTGTTCCTTTGGAATTCATATGTAGGTAATTTCTGTATAGGGTTAAAACCTACATTTGGTATCAGAGCTATTTTGGCTTCAAGGGGATGCCTTTATTGCTGAGGGATTTTGCTTGGGCTTGTGGTAGACCTTGTTCAGTGGGAGATTTGTGGGATCGATTCTGGTGGTGAAAGAAGATGGCGAGCAGTGGAAAGATAGAGATTGAGAAATTTAATGCCCAGAGTTTGAAGTTATGGAAACTCAAGATGGAGGATCTGTTGGTGGATAAGGATGAGTGGATCATGGTAGATCTGGGTACTAAACCAACGAGACTGTCTGATGAAGAATGGAAGAAGTTGGCTCAGAAGGCTAAGAGCATAATACGATTGTGTATCTCGAATTCAATATTACTGAATGTATCAGGGGAATATATGAAGAAGGCTCTGTGCGATAAGTTAGCAACTTTGTACCAATCTAAGTCTCTAGTGAATAAATTGTTCCTATGGAAAAAGCTGGATAACCTGAGGATGAAAGATGGAGACTTAGTGACAAAACATCTGAATGCATTTAATACTATAGTAAGTCGGTTATTATCTGTTGTTATTGAAATTTTAGATGAAGATAAATGCATTAGTTTGTTGTGTTCTCTTCACATTCAAGGGATAATCTGGTTATTGCAATAGGTGTAATGCAATTGCCTTGCAGTTTGATGAAATAGTCTCATCCTTGCCGATAGAGGAGATGAGAGGGAAAAATATGGAGAGCCATAATGGTGATGCCTTGTTTGTACGAGGACAGTACTAGAATAGAAACAAAAATATGTCATGGAGTGGGGGATCTAAATCTACACGTAGATCTAAATCTCCAGGAAAACCTGTAAAGGTGGTGTGCTGGAAATGTGGAAGGGAAGGGAACTACAAAAGGGACTATAAATCTAAAGCTCCTAAGAAAGGAAAGGGACTTGATGAAGTTCCTTCTGCAGAGGTGAAAACCACCTTAGATCAAGGTAGGGATGTGTTACGTGTACCTAGCATCTTCAAGTACACATGTAGATGATGAGGCATGGTTGATTGACTTAGGTGCATCCTTTCACTTCACTCCCCATAGAGAGTGGTTCTGCGAGTATGAGAAATATGGTGGTGGTTGTTGAGTCCCAAACTTGCATTTTTCCTACACCTTTTTCTAGCTTCTTCCCATTCATCTGAACCTTCTAAGTCATCAGTATCATTTCATATTCGTTAAAAAAAAGGGCATTTAAAGTGGTTTCTTGACTATGTGTTTGTGTTGCTATTTGAACTAGATTTTTGTTTATAAGCTGCGGAATCTTGTCATTTTCCGCAGCCAGCCCAAGCTTCTGTAGCTATTTTGTCAAAGTCTATATTGCAGGTGTCTTCAGGCGAATCGAACCACATGGGCAAGTTGCAACCGACGTGGACATGGACCGAGTCCTATTGGCTTAGTCGAATTCATCAGAAAAGGCCATAGCCAACGGTGGGCAAAGCAGTGGTCAACTCAAGAGTCCTACGATGATAAAACTCTGTTTTTCACCACGTGAAGCTTTGCATGGTTGTTCCCAAATCTCGAGGGACAATTTAACACCTGTGGACTGCTCCACGAACTGGATCCAACAACTGCCTTCCAAAGATTGAATCCTCACAGTAACCATAATGCTAAATCTCGAGACGTGGTTGTTTGCGTGTCTTGTATCAGAACCGAAAGTAGGAAAATAGTTATATTATCCTCTGTTATAAATAATGCGTTCTCATACGCATATTAGCTATCTTTTTGATAATGTAATTTTGAATGTAAAGGAACCCACTGTGTCGTAAACTTTATCACTGTGTTATGACTGCATTTTAATACATGAGAAGACTCTGTTTTTGAGCTCAATTCATGGTTGATCGTTGATTGTCCGAGGATTGTGCAGAGGGCCCCTGCATAGGCCGAAGTCTTGTTTATTACTGTAGAGTTTCATGTTTTATTTCTTTATGTTCTTATGCCATAATCATTCACTTGTATATATATCACATCTCTTATGGTATTAAGTTTGATAGATGTCCATAGATTTTCACATTTTCTATACTATTAACTGATCAGTGCTTTTGTTTCAGATTAGAATAGGTAGCCCGGGCATCAGCACATACCTTTCTAATGAGTAATGACATGGAATCATTCTTGTCCTTCTGCTGATTTTCATTTCCTTTAGTTTTTAGTTCCAACATTGTGTTATTTATTTCAGTTTCACTCATTTACTCTTCTAAACGATAGATCTTAAATTACTCATGTCATTTTCAATTACCTCCTAAAGCCAGAGCGAGTCAAATGGTGAGGGATTGAAGTATGAATGCGTAGTTTGATATTAGTTTATTTTTCTGCAAGTTAGTTATTGAATTTCTCATGTCATTTTCAGTTATCTCCTAAAGCCAGAGTGAGTCAAATGGTGAGGGATTGAAGTATGAATGCATAGTTTGATATTAGTTTATTTTTCTCCAAGTTAGTTATTGAATTGCTCATGTTATTTTCAGTTACCTCCTAAAGCCAGAGCGAGTCGAATGGTGAGGGATTAAAGTATGAGTGTGTAGTTTGATATTAGTTTTATTTTCTACAAATTAGATATCAGATTGCTCAAGTTGTTTATGATTATCTCCTAAAGCCAGAGTGAGTCGAATGGTGAGGGGTCTGAATATGAGTTGATGTAATGTGATTTTAGTTTACTTTGCTTGCAATTCATGGATTTCTTTGAGTTCAGTTTTTCTTAAATTTTCATGGCAGCAAGGACAACGGGTTTCATGGTCACTAGCTCACTATTGTTTAATTAGAATAGTGGCACATTTTCACTCTCTTTTCAAGAATTAGTTTCATCATCGCGTGTTTTCAAAAAAGTTTGAAGTTTTGAAAAGCATTTTAAAAGACATCATTTCCTTGAACATTCATATCATACTTGTCTTTTAGAATTTCCATCTCACATTAGGGAATTAACATAAATAAACCCAAAACAAAACAAAAACTCAAAAACAAAACAAAAAATAAGAAATAGGTTAAACGGAAAAAAAATGAAAAATAGGTTATCTTGCACATATAGTGCGCCGCAATTCAACAGTTTACGACTCCCAAATTGACAATTAATACAGCAATTTAAGACACTCTAAATTGACCAAACATTTTGGCGACATTGCCGGGGAAGTGTAACTAGGTAGCCAATTTCCTAAAAAAAAAAACAATAAAAAGAAGGGAACAATTGATAACTTCTTGAAGTATGCTCTGCTCTTGCACTTAATGTGATCTGGAGGATCAGAAAAGAGAGTTATTGGTTCAACACTTTCTTAAGTATGCTCTTTTCTTACACCCAGTGTGACCTGGAAGATCAGAAAGAGAATTATTAGCCCAACTTAAAAATAAAAAAATGACATGCATAGAGCAAGAGATTCTAGGGGAAGGTTTATAACTAGAGCCAAGAGTTCGATTTTCACAACTCCATCTTCTTCATGGCATAGACAAGATTCACCACCATCTATCCCTAGCCTTAAGATTCCTGGAATTCAAGGAGTAGCGGAATTAGAGGATTCTCCTACACCATCTACCAAATCTCATTTAGAGGAAGACCCTTTCTTTACTTCTATAGGAGAGCATATTGTAATTCAAGAAGTAGAATCACTTGAAGAAGAAAAGCAAGAAACTCCCTCTTATCCTCCCTTAATAGAAGAACCAGAGGACTCTGAGGACTCTGAAGAAATTATCATGACAGGGGAAGCAATAGATGGATTTGGAGGTAGAGGTAGAGGTAAAGGAGGAGGAAACAATGGAAGAGGAAATGGAGGAGGAAGAGCTAACAACAAAGGAAATAGGGATGGGGATAACTCATTTGGATTCCCTATAGCTGATGAGGAAACCCATACAACAATGAAAAACATTGCACCATCTTTCCTCCCAAACTTTCATGGGTTGAGAAGTGAGGATCACAAAACATTTCTATTTGAGTTTGAAGTCTTGTGTCAACCTATGATGATATGGAAGACTCTCAAAAACTCAAACTGTTTCCTTTGACATTAAAAGGAGCTGCTTTGAAATGGTTCATGGGACTAGCCACTCAGTCTATTAATAGTTGGAATGATATGAAACAAACATTTTTGGATAGATACATGGACTATTGCATGCCCACTAATCATAATGATGACGTATTCAAGATGATGCAAAAAGAAGATGAAAACTTGGAGGACCTACTCGAAAGATTTGAATACAACTTAAATACAGCAAAAATGAGTAATCTAGATGAGGAAACCTTGAAAGCCATTAGATATGAATGGATAGACATTTTAAACATGATGGGAAAGGGAGATATATCTCAACTTCCACTTCATGACATAGCAGAACTATGTGTCCATCTCTCAAGAGGAATATCTAAAACTGCAAAAGGGCCTAGAGATCCTTCTCTGATTAGAGCAAACAAATCAAGAACCTCTTCAGTAAGTATGGTAGAGATTGGCAATATGCTTGATGAGTTCAAAACTAATATTTTAGGGAGCCTTAGTGAGCAACTAGACACCCTTAAAATACAAAACGAGCAGAAAGCAGAAGCTAAAGCTCTGCCCATATTTTGTCCAAAATGTAGGAAGAAACATGCTCTAATGGAATGTCCCTTGGATGCAAAAGTTGTAGAAACATGTATGATTTGCTCGGAAATTCATGAGACCAAGGATTTTCTTTCAATTCCTGGCCTCAAAGCTATCTTTCAAGAAGATCCAAATTCAGTGGAATCTCTCTATTTTGTTACAAGGAGACCATGGCAGGGGCAACAAAATCAAGGGCTCAATAATCCTATGAACTTTCAACCCCCACCAAATTGGAGTCCTTGGAAACAACCTTGGCCCCAATCTCAAAATCCATGTCAATCATGGGTACAAGGTATGCAAAATTCGTATGGGAGATTTGCTCAACTTTATCAATATCCTCCATCCTTTCCAAATCAACAAGCTCCACAACTTTGAAATCAAAATCCACAACTTTCATTACCATTCCCACAACAACAACAAACTCCTGAACAAAATTCTCAACTCTTGCTTCCATTCCAACAAAAAGCAAATCAACTACCTTCCCAGCCATTGCCAAACCCAATAATAAAAATCCTCAAGATGCTTACATGGTAGAAGGACAACAATTTCCTACCTATATGATTGTTCCTCTCAATGATGTACAACTCAGA